>OX419186.1:18447922-18646635 GCA_948465475.1 Thalpophila matura | reverse complement strand
ACCTAACCTAACCTAACCTAACCTAACCTAACCTAACCTAACCTAACCTAACCTAACCTAACCTAACCTAACCTAACCTAACCTAACCTAACCTAACCTAACCTAACCTAACCTAACCTAACCTAACCTAACCTAACCTAACCTAACCTAACCTAACCTAACCTAACCTAACCTAACCTAACCTAACCTAACCTAACCTAACCTAACCTAACCTAACCTAACCTAACCTAACCTAACCTAACCTAACCTAACCTAACCTAACCTAACCTAACCTAACCTAACCTAACCTAACCTAACCTAACCTAACCTAACCTAACCTAACCTAACCTAACCTAACCTAACCTAACCTAACCTAACCTAACCTAACCTAACCTAACCTAACCTAACCTAACCTAACCTAACCTAACCTAACCTAACCTAACCTAACCTAACCTAACCTAACCTAACCTAACCTAACCTAACCTAACCTAACCTAACCTAACCTAACCTAACCTAACCTAACCTAACCTAACCTAACCTAACCTAACCTAACCTAACCTAACCTAACCTAACCTAACCTAACCTAACCTAACCTAACCTAACCTAACCTAACCTAACCTAACCTAACCTAACCTAACCTAACCTAACCTAACCTAACCTAACCTAACCTAACCTAACCTAACCTAACCTAACCTAACCTAACCTAACCTAACCTAACCTAACCTAACCTAACCTAACCTAACCTAACCTAACCTAACCTAACCTAACCTAACCTAACCTAACCTAACCTAACCTAACCTAACCTAACCTAACCTAACCTAACCTAACCTAACCTAACCTAACCTAACCTAACCTAACCTAACCTAACCTAACCTAACCTAACCTAACCTAACCTAACCTAACCTAACCTAACCTAACCTAACCTAACCTAACCTAACCTAACCTAACCTAACCTAACCTAACCTAACCTAACCTAACCTAACCTAACCTAACCTAACCTAACCTAACCTAACCTAACCTAACCTAACCTAACCTAACCTAACCTAACCTAACCTAACCTAACCTAACCTAACCTAACCTAACCTAACCTAACCTAACCTAACCTAACCTAACCTAACCTAACCTAACCTAACCTAACCTAACCTAACCTAACCTAACCTAACCTAACCTAACCTAACCTAACCTAACCTAACCTAACCTAACCTAACCTAACCTAACCTAACCTAACCTAACCTAACCTAACCTAACCTAACCTAACCTAACCTAACCTAACCTAACCTAACCTAACCTAACCTAACCTAACCTAACCTAACCTAACCTAACCTAACCTAACCTAACCTAACCTAACCTAACCTAACCTAACCTAACCTAACCTAACCTAACCTAACCTAACCTAACCTAACCTAACCTAACCTAACCTAACCTAACCTAACCTAACCTAACCTAACCTAACCTAACCTAACCTAACCTAACCTAACCTAACCTAACCTAACCTAACCTAACCTAACCTAACCTAACCTAACCTAACCTAACCTAACCTAACCTAACCTAACCTAACCTAACCTAACCTAACCTAACCTAACCTAACCTAACCTAACCTAACCTAACCTAACCTAACCTAACCTAACCTAACCTAACCTAACCTAACCTAACCTAACCTAACCTAACCTAACCTAACCTAACCTAACCTAACCTAACCTAACCTAACCTAACCTAACCTAACCTAACCTAACCTAACCTAACCTAACCTAACCTAACCTAACCTAACCTAACCTAACCTAACCTAACCTAACCTAACCTAACCTAACCTAACCTAACCTAACCTAACCTAACCTAACCTAACCTAACCTAACCTAACCTAACCTAACCTAACCTAACCTAACCTAACCTAACCTAACCTAACCTAACCTAACCTAACCTAACCTAACCTAACCTAACCTAACCTAACCTAACCTAACCTAACCTAACCTAACCTAACCTAACCTAACCTAACCTAACCTAACCTAACCTAACCTAACCTAACCTAACCTAACCTAACCTAACCTAACCTAACCTAACCTAACCTAACCTAACCTAACCTAACCTAACCTAACCTAACCTAACCTAACCTAACCTAACCTAACCTAACCTAACCTAACCTAACCTAACCTAACCTAACCTAACCTAACCTAACCTAACCTAACCTAACCTAACCTAACCTAACCTAACCTAACCTAACCTAACCTAACCTAACCTAACCTAACCTAACCTAACCTAACCTAACCTAACCTAACCTAACCTAACCTAACCTAACCTAACCTAACCTAACCTAACCTAACCTAACCTAACCTAACCTAACCTAACCTAACCTAACCTAACCTAACCTAACCTAACCTAACCTAACCTAACCTAACCTAACCTAACCTAACCTAACCTAACCTAACCTAACCTAACCTAACCTAACCTAACCTAACCTAACCTAACCTAACCTAACCTAACCTAACCTAACCTAACCTAACCTAACCTAACCTAACCTAACCTAACCTAACCTAACCTAACCTAACCTAACCTAACCTAACCTAACCTAACCTAACCTAACCTAACCTAACCTAACCTAACCTAACCTAACCTAACCTAACCTAACCTAACCTAACCTAACCTAACCTAACCTAACCTAACCTAACCTAACCTAACCTAACCTAACCTAACCTAACCTAACCTAACCTAACCTAACCTAACCTAACCTAACCTAACCTAACCTAACCTAACCTAACCTAACCTAACCTAACCTAACCTAACCTAACCTAACCTAACCTAACCTAACCTAACCTAACCTAACCTAACCTAACCTAACCTAACCTAACCTAACCTAACCTAACCTAACCTAACCTAACCTAACCTAACCTAACCTAACCTAACCTAACCTAACCTAACCTAACCTAACCTAACCTAACCTAACCTAACCTAACCTAACCTAACCTAACCTAACCTAACCTAACCTAACCTAACCTAACCTAACCTAACCTAACCTAACCTAACCTAACCTAACCTAACCTAACCTAACCTAACCTAACCTAACCTAACCTAACCTAACCTAACCTAACCTAACCTAACCTAACCTAACCTAACCTAACCTAACCTAACCTAACCTAACCTAACCTAACCTAACCTAACCTAACCTAACCTAACCTAACCTAACCTAACCTAACCTAACCTAACCTAACCTAACCTAACCTAACCTAACCTAACCTAACCTAACCTAACCTAACCTAACCTAACCTAACCTAACCTAACCTAACCTAACCTAACCTAACCTAACCTAACCTAACCTAACCTAACCTAACCTAACCTAACCTAACCTAACCTAACCTAACCTAACCTAACCTAACCTAACCTAACCTAACCTAACCTAACCTAACCTAACCTAACCTAACCTAACCTAACCTAACCTAACCTAACCTAACCTAACCTAACCTAACCTAACCTAACCTAACCTAACCTAACCTAACCTAACCTAACCTAACCTAACCTAACCTAACCTAACCTAACCTAACCTAACCTAACCTAACCTAACCTAACCTAACCTAACCTAACCTAACCTAACCTAACCTAACCTAACCTAACCTAACCTAACCTAACCTAACCTAACCTAACCTAACCTAACCTAACCTAACCTAACCTAACCTAACCTAACCTAACCTAACCTAACCTAACCTAACCTAACCTAACCTAACCTAACCTAACCTAACCTAACCTAACCTAACCTAACCTAACCTAACCTAACCTAACCTAACCTAACCTAACCTAACCTAACCTAACCTAACCTAACCTAACCTAACCTAACCTAACCTAACCTAACCTAACCTAACCTAACCTAACCTAACCTAACCTAACCTAACCTAACCTAACCTAACCTAACCTAACCTAACCTAACCTAACCTAACCTAACCTAACCTAACCTAACCTAACCTAACCTAACCTAACCTAACCTAACCTAACCTAACCTAACCTAACCTAACCTAACCTAACCTAACCTAACCTAACCTAACCTAACCTAACCTAACCTAACCTAACCTAACCTAACCTAACCTAACCTAACCTAACCTAACCTAACCTAACCTAACCTAACCTAACCTAACCTAACCTAACCTAACCTAACCTAACCTAACCTAACCTAACCTAACCTAACCTAACCTAACCTAACCTAACCTAACCTAACCTAACCTAACCTAACCTAACCTAACCTAACCTAACCTAACCTAACCTAACCTAACCTAACCTAACCTAACCTAACCTAACCTAACCTAACCTAACCTAACCTAACCTAACCTAACCTAACCTAACCTAACCTAACCTAACCTAACCTAACCTAACCTAACCTAACCTAACCTAACCTAACCTAACCTAACCTAACCTAACCTAACCTAACCTAACCTAACCTAACCTAACCTAACCTAACCTAACCTAACCTAACCTAACCTAACCTAACCTAACCTAACCTAACCTAACCTAACCTAACCTAACCTAACCTAACCTAACCTAACCTAACCTAACCTAACCTAACCTAACCTAACCTAACCTAACCTAACCTAACCTAACCTAACCTAACCTAACCTAACCTAACCTAACCTAACCTAACCTAACCTAACCTAACCTAACCTAACCTAACCTAACCTAACCTAACCTAACCTAACCTAACCTAACCTAACCTAACCTAACCTAACCTAACCTAACCTAACCTAACCTAACCTAACCTAACCTAACCTAACCTAACCTAACCTAACCTAACCTAACCTAACCTAACCTAACCTAACCTAACCTAACCTAACCTAACCTAACCTAACCTAACCTAACCTAACCTAACCTAACCTAACCTAACCTAACCTAACCTAACCTAACCTAACCTAACCTAACCTAACCTAACCTAACCTAACCTAACCTAACCTAACCTAACCTAACCTAACCTAACCTAACCTAACCTAACCTAACCTAACCTAACCTAACCTAACCTAACCTAACCTAACCTAACCTAACCTAACCTAACCTAACCTAACCTAACCTAACCTAACCTAACCTAACCTAACCTAACCTAACCTAACCTAACCTAACCTAACCTAACCTAACCTAACCTAACCTAACCTAACCTAACCTAACCTAACCTAACCTAACCTAACCTAACCTAACCTAACCTAACCTAACCTAACCTAACCTAACCTAACCTAACCTAACCTAACCTAACCTAACCTAACCTAACCTAACCTAACCTAACCTAACCTAACCTAACCTAACCTAACCTAACCTAACCTAACCTAACCTAACCTAACCTAACCTAACCTAACCTAACCTAACCTAACCTAACCTAACCTAACCTAACCTAACCTAACCTAACCTAACCTAACCTAACCTAACCTAACCTAACCTAACCTAACCTAACCTAACCTAACCTAACCTAACCTAACCTAACCTAACCTAACCTAACCTAACCTAACCTAACCTAACCTAACCTAACCTAACCTAACCTAACCTAACCTAACCTAACCTAACCTAACCTAACCTAACCTAACCTAACCTAACCTAACCTAACCTAACCTAACCTAACCTAACCTAACCTAACCTAACCTAACCTAACCTAACCTAACCTAACCTAACCTAACCTAACCTAACCTAACCTAACCTAACCTAACCTAACCTAACCTAACCTAACCTAACCTAACCTAACCTAACCTAACCTAACCTAACCTAACCTAACCTAACCTAACCTAACCTAACCTAACCTAACCTAACCTAACCTAACCTAACCTAACCTAACCTAACCTAACCTAACCTAACCTAACCTAACCTAACCTAACCTAACCTAACCTAACCTAACCTAACCTAACCTAACCTAACCTAACCTAACCTAACCTAACCTAACCTAACCTAACCTAACCTAACCTAACCTAACCTAACCTAACCTAACCTAACCTAACCTAACCTAACCTAACCTAACCTAACCTAACCTAACCTAACCTAACCTAACCTAACCTAACCTAACCTAACCTAACCTAACCTAACCTAACCTAACCTAACCTAACCTAACCTAACCTAACCTAACCTAACCTAACCCAGTTCCCCCCCAGCTCTCGTGGTGTTCGGATCAGTTTCCACGCAGCTCCGCACTTAAAAATTGTTAAAAGTGGTTTTTTGTTATCCGATTATAACAAGTGAGGTGTCATTGGATGCGGAAAATTGATTCGCATAAAGTGCCGTGCATACAGTGAATCGGATTGCAGTGATAAAGAAGCCTAGAGTGAAAAACCCCAAGTTTTGAGGTTAAGTGTGACGGGCGAAACTTAAAATCGCATACGCTGCTGAAATTAGTGCGGTGACCCCCTGTTTTTTCAACGGAATCCTGTGAGCAACGTGGCCCCACATCATCAGGACCTCTCAAAATCGTCGCAACATCGCGTTTTCGCGACTTATTCAGGATTTTCTGAAAACCACGTGTTCTGAAAACACTGAAGGAGTGGAGGCAGCGGCGCGAAATTTTGCGCCAACCAAGAACACTACAACACAAGGCGAGTGCAACGATTTTCAGAATTTTTAGTCTGCTGATATTTTAAATATAACGGTTACAAATTCTCATATTGTGACCCCCATAACTTCGGACTGAAGACACCTAGAAGAATTTTGCAACTGCAGCTCGTTGCGCGCTTCCTAGAAGACCTTAAGTTTTTAATTTCAAAATTTTAGAATAACCGGTTATTGAATAGTAATTAATTTTCCAAAAAATTTTTATTTCCTGAAATTCAGTACTGAAACTTAGTTTAAAAATTAAATTTGAATTGTAGTATTATAATAGCTTATTTATAGATAATATTGATATTTTTTCCAAAATTTTAGGTCAAGTACTTTTAAAGATATCGAATTTAATGTGTTTTTTGTTAATAAATCAGTTAAAATAGTAAAATATTACTTTTTTAGGCCGTAATTGTGTTTTTCCACCTATTTTGAGTATATTTTAGAGGAAATTCAGCCCGGATAACTTTAAAATTGGCGAAAATCGCGAAAATCCGCCATTTTGAAGGGACCCGGGTATAACTTGTATAATCTATAGCTCTAAAATCGTTGGGCGCACGAAGCTGCGGTTTTCGAATTAGTGGGGAGCACCTTGTGTATTTTGACTTGGGATAGTTTTCAGGCGTTTTCAGCCTGAAAATTTTTCTAAGCCTGAAAACCATCCTGTCGTGTGCGGGAGGTGGAGCCGACTTTAGCACCCAAAACCCGGTCGCGATAGGGTAATTGGTTGCTGAGAAAACCTCAATTCAAATCGCTGTTTGACAGCTCGGCGGCCATCTTGGCAAATTTGAAACGGCTCTAACTCCCGAACCGGCAGACATATTAAAATTTTGTTTTCGGAATTGTGTTCAGGGGACCAATATCCGCCCCCCCCCCTCGGTTTCAGGAGGATCGGGGCCAAAAAATTTCAGTCTCCTGAAAATAATTCCAGTAGGTAGAGCTCGTCAAGCTGATCCTAACAAGCCCAAGCTCGGGTCTTCTGCGACCCATACGACCGGAGATATTGCGGTCCAAAAAGTGACTTTGACGTCTACGGCGGCCATATTGGAAATTTTAAAACACCTGTATCTCCGGAACGGTGGGTCGTAGAAGGCTGGGGTTTCTTTTGGGAATACTGGCTGGACCTCGGCTACAGGATAAGACCTTTTTCAGGAGCTTTCAGCCTGAAAAATTTTTTCAGGGCTGAAAACCCGTGCAACGGGTGGGTCTCGACGAGTGCTTCGAGATAAACCCAAACTCGGGGCAATTCGGCCGGGGCGTTCGGGAGATACAGCCTATACCCGGGTTTTTCACCGAACATATCCGGAATTTTGGAAGGGCTGTACCGCCCGAACCCTTAGAGCTACGGTGCCGTGCTTGGTGTCATTTTGAAGGGCTCGGAGAGACCTACTCGTTGGGTCCAACAAAGTGACTCTACATAGAGCACAAAAGTACTTTGGCCATAAATCGGGAACCATAGACCCTGGAACGGTTTTTCTTGTGGAGCGAGGTTCCTTTTGAATACTTCTAATAGATAATAGGAACTGCACCAGGTTAATCTAAGGGGAACTGACTCTAAATAGAGAAAAATTAGTTTTTCTAATTTTGTAATATAGACTATTTTTATCGTAGAAGATTCATCACGAAGGCTTTATTGAGCCTGACCGCGAACCAAAGTCACTATACGACTTTTGACTAGCACTTCTTTAAGTATTATATTGTTGTTGTGTTGTGCTTTTATTTCACTTTGTGCGGTTTTGTTTCTTTTATTAGTTTGTTTGTGTTGACCACTGATTATTTATTTGATTATCTTTACAAATACGTCCCTATTGACGTTGTTTACCCTATACATTTGACGCATACCTACCAGCATGTTCGGATACAGAACCCCGGCAAAGGCGAAGGTGAGCGAAGGTGAAAAGTCACCATCTCAGCCTAGGGAGGTTGCTCCTACGAATGTTAGGCGTAGCATAGGGGAATGGGAAGGTACGAGTGCCAGCCCTACCCATGCTGCAGTCGAAAAGACGTCGCAGGCCGACCTGGTTAAAACCAGAAACAAGCCTGTATTGACTCAGGAGACCAAAGCTGCGACCACAGTAAGAAAGCCAATAGACTTAAGCTCACCGCCTAGAGTTAAATATGCAGACAAAACAGCCGAGGCTAAAGCCTGTCTTACGAAGGCTAAACTGCACCTTAACAGCTCCAGAAACACCAAGACGGAGATAAAGACAGCTGTATTTGAAGCCACTGAACGGCTTTATCAGCTAGTTAGAGAAATGGAGTCGGAGCTGAAGGCGGTAAAGCAGAAAACGACCAGGGAAGAGCCCGTGGTAATAGAGCTAGAAGCAGCCGCCGCAAAGCCAACTCCTTTCGTAAATACTGACGCGGAAAAAATCTTGATAAAGCTAGAACATAACACCAAGCTTCTAGTGGAAAATAACAAGAAGATAGAGGAGCTAAAGGACACCATTGACCACCAGAAAGAACTTCTGTCGAAAAATGACACATACGCGAGCGTGACTGCGGCTCAGGGTGCGAGGTCACTGACAAGATGCAGTACCTTGCACTCGGTTGTGGTCGCGTCTAAGGACGAAACAGAAACTGGTGAGGAAGTCCTAAACAGGATAAGGAAAGCAGTAGATGCTAAGGAAGGGTGGATTAAGGTAGAGAAAGTAAGGAAGGCGAAGGATAGAAAAATAATAATAGGCCTGAAAACCACAGAGGAAAGGAGTAAGATCAAGGATCGACTTCAAATGGAAGGAGTGGACCTCACTGTCGAGGAGGTTAAAAACAAGGACCCCCTTCTGATTTTAAGGAACGTCTTGGTGGTTAACACCGATGAAGACATCATCAAAGCCCTGAGAAATCAGAATCGGGGTATTTTTGACGGCCTCGACAGTGAAGAAAACAGAGTGGTGGTTAAATACAGAAGAAGGACGAGGAACCCGCATATTGGCCACGTCATTGTCAGCGTCTCTCCCACCATATGGCGCCGAGCAACAGAGGCTGGGACCGTGCATATAGATCTCCAGCGCATAAGGGTCGAAGACCAGACCCCGCTAGTCCAATGCACGCGTTGCCTAGGTTTTGGACACGGTAAGCGGTTCTGCAAGGAGTCTGCAGACCTCTGTAGCCATTGCGGCGATCCCCATATGAGGTCTGAATGTCCGGACTGGCTCTCTGGCTCATCACCCGCTTGCCGAAATTGCACTAAAGCAAAGATCGAGAGCGGAGCGCAGCATAACGCATTTAGCCAAGATTGCCCGGTACGCAAGAGATGGGATGACGTGGCCAGATCGACCGTAGCTTATTGCTAAGGGCACCTCGGTGGAAAACACCCCCTATGGTGTAGTGCAGGCAAACCTCCAGCGCAAGAAGCTAGCGACCAATTAATATAAAACCCTCCCCCCCCCCTTTTTACCCCCTTCAACCCCTCTCATTCTCGATCTGAATAAAATAATATATTTAATAATAGTAATAGAATTTATTATATTATAACTAAAAACCCCTGTATACCCTGATACCCCCCCCCCCACACCCCATATCCCCCCACCCCCACCCCTGTTCTCATCCTATTTCCACCACCACCTTTGCACCCCCCGGGCTTAAATTGGAAATTAGTCACAAATTGTTATCAAAAAATTTTTAACCGACTGGGGCAGCGACGGAAAGTGGGGTAGTGCTTTTTATGACGCTTGGGCCGTATCTCGGAAACCAAGAGGGATAGACAATTTTCGACCTCAAATTCGACCTTTGTGGTGTCGGAGACACCACGGCAAAAGTCGTACTAGAGGTTTCCATCCCCCCTGGTTTGGACCCCCTCCCTGCAAAACCCTCACCCCGTAACTGGAAAACCCATTATCTCGGAAACCAAGGGAGATAGGAAAAAAAAGGACTGCATTTTCGGCCTTTGTGGTGTCGAAGACACCACGGTGAAAGTGCTACAAGACGAACCCCCCCCCCGGTTTTTGACCCCCCCCCCCCCTACCGAAATTAAAAAACTGACAAAACGATTTAAATCGCGTAGGAGGTAAAGGACAACACTAGTAGTTTTATTTCATATTTTTGTTATTTTAAGACTTAATCAAGCCTTTGACTAAAATAGTTTGTGTATATTTGTTTTTGTTTTATTTGTTATTGATAGTGAGTGCTATTACGAAGGCTCTATTGAGCCAGAAAACTAGACAGCGGACTCTCACAACTGGGTGACTAGCACTTACTTCAAGCTTTTTGCGCTGTTTTTTTTTTTTTTGTACTGGTATAGACAGGTTTACAACTTTTGTTGTAGCTGTTTTTAGATTTAAGTTTGTTAAACGGTTTTATTTCTTGTTGTGTGTCGTTAGTTAAATTTTATTTATTTTATTTTACCACGTCCCTATTGACGTCATTAATTTATTCGTTACTTTTGACGCATACCTACCAGCATGTTTGGCTTCAGAACACCGGTAAAGGCGGCCGACGGTGAAAAGTCACCATCTAAACCCGGGGCAGTCGCCCACTCTAATGTTAGGCGCAGTATAGGGGAATGGGAAGCATCAAACACCAGCCCTTCCCGCTCTACAGCTGTAAAGACGTCGCAGGCCGACCCTGCAAAAACAAAAAGTAAGCCTGCTTTGACGCAGGAGAGCAAAGCTGTGACCACAATGCGGAAATCAATTGACATAAGCCCACCGCCTAAAACCAAATATGTAGACCGAACTGCAGAGGCCAAAGCCTGCCTTACCAAGGCAAAACTCAATTTAAGCAGCTCCAGAAACACAAAAACAGAAATTAAGACGGCAATCATTGAAGCCACGGAACGACTATACCAGCTAGTCAGGGAAGTTGAATCGGAGCTGAAAATGGCAAAACAAAAAATGACTAAAGAGGGGCCTATGGAGACAGAGCCAGAACCAGTCATCACAAAGCCCAGCTCTCTTGAAAGTGCTGACACTAGTAAGCTTTTGCTTAAAATAGATCAGAACACGAAGCTCCTAGAGGAAAACAACAAAAAGATAGAGGAGCTAAAAGTGACTATCGATCTCCAGAGAGAATTCCTCGAGAAAAATAAAACGTACGCGAGTGTGGCCGCAGCCCAGGGTGCAGGGTCACTGCCAAAGTGCAGTACCCTGCACTCGGTTGTGGTCACATCGAAGGATGAGACGGAATCTGGAGAGGAAGTCCTCAGCAGAGTCCGCGAAGCGGTAAATGCTACGGACGGGTGGATAAGAGTTGAGAGGGTCAGAAAGGCAAAAGACAGGAAAATTATAATAGGCCTGGAGACCCTAGAAGAAAGGGGCAAGATCAAAGAAAGGCTGCAAAAGGAGGGAGTTAACCTCACCGTCGAGGAGGTAAAAAACAAGGATCCGCTTCTGATCCTGAAGAACGTCTTGGTAGTCAATACCGACGAAGACGTCCTGAAAGCGTTCAGGAATCAGAACCGGAGTGTTTTTTGCGGCCTCGACAGTGAGGAAAACAGAGCCGAGATAAAGTACAGGAGACGGACACGGAACCCCCACACTGGCCACATCGTCATAAGCGTCTCGCCTACCATCTGGCGACGAGCACTGGATATCGGGACCCTTCACATCGACCTACAAAGGGTAAGGGTCGAAGACCAGACTCCGCTGATCCAGTGCACACGCTGTTTGGGCTTCGGACACGGGAAGCGCTTCTGTAACGAGCCTGCAGACTTGTGTGGTCACTGTGGTGGTCCCCATATGAGAGCAGAGTGTCCGGATTGGCTATCAGGTACACCACCAGTTTGCCGGAATTGCACAAAGGCAAAGCTCGAGAACGGCACGCAGCATAATGCCTTCAGCCGCGACTGCCCCACCCGCAAAAGATGGGAGGAAATTGCGAGATCGACGGTTGCGTATTGCTGAGGGCACCCTACCTGAAACAGTAAATAAATTAGTCTACACAACACCCGAGAGGGCAACTAGGGAAGCAGCGAAGTGCAAGGTATCTCTCCTTGGAATCTTCAGCGACATAATGGTGGATCCACAAGTCATAGCAAAACCCGATACGTTGTACACTTTTGCCAGGGATGATAAAAGAACCGTATCCCGCCTGAACAAGAGGGAAAACTTGTTATGGGTCAAAGCTCACCAGGGGATGCTAGCAAAGAGGAGAAACGACCATTTGACAGAGAAAGCCGCTGAAGATGCCAAGGAGGAGCCTGGTTACAATCGATACCTGATTCCAAACATCAAGAGAAGCATGTATATGGTGATACTTGATGAGGGGAAAGTCAGATATAAGGCCCTACGTAAAACTTCCCATTGCCCGCAACTTGCATACCACCGCCTAAATGCTGAAAATAGACAGGACATACAAATTTTACCAGACAACCCAACACACACAATAAAGGGTAAACATGCTCAAAAATCTAAAAATTGTTACAAGCAAATAGTAGAAATAAATATGCATAGAAATGAAACCGTTTAAGTAAATATGCTGTCATAATATTGTGTATATATTATAGACTAGCATAAAATCATAAGATAAATAAAAAATGTATAATTAGGTAATATTAGATACTATTAAAATATGTAACTAGAAATAAGGAATAATGTGTAAGACTAAAATAAAATAGATCCCCTGTATTGAAGGTTAGAAAGTAAATATAAAAATAGAATGTAAGATTAAATAAGCAGTATAATAAAGCTGTATAATTATGGTAGAATAAGTAGATTAGTCAAAAACTGATACTGTAAAAATAAAAAACTGTGTTGTGTACTTTTTCAAAGAAACCCAAAGTAGATTAAATAAATAAAGCAAAAGTAGTAGTCAGTAATAAGAATAGAGCTGGGAATCCCACCCAGAAAGATGTGAATGATTATGAATGAAAGAAAGAAACAGTATGAGGAATGAAAGTACGAGAAGCATAAAAGCGAGAACTGGTATGAAAGTGAAGTAGTAGCCATAGACTCCGACCATGTTGGAGGTAGAAGTATATAAAAAAAAAAAAAAAAAAAAAAAAAAAAACCTAACCTAACCTAACCTAACCTAACCTAACCTAACCTAACCTAACCTGCAAAAGAAAGAAGAATATGAGAAAGCAGAAAAGTTGGCTCAAACAGAAAGCTGGAAGAGCTTCTGTTCGAGACAGGACAGAGAGGGCCTATGGGAAGGGATATACAGAGTAATAGGAAGGACTATGAAGAGACAGGAGGATCTGCCCTTGACCAAGGACGGCGTGGCTCTAAACCACTTTGACTCTGCTAGATTGCTGGCGGAAACATTCTACCCCGAGGACAGACAGGAAGAGGATAATGAAGAGCACGGTCGAGTTAGGATGATAGCGGAAAGGGTAAACGAGTGGTGTCAAGATGAAAAACTTGACCCACCGTTTACCCTGGAAGAACTGCAATCCGCCGTATGTAGCTTCAATCCGAAAAAAGCTCCCGGGGCAGACGGCCTTACAGCCGACATCTGCCAGCAATCGACAATGCACGATCCGGGACTTTTCCTATCACTCGCAAACAAATGCCTAGAGCTGGGTTACTTTCCGGGGATCTGGAAGGAAGCCACCGTAGTGATCCTGAGGAAACCCGGAAAGGAGGACTACACAGCTCCTAAATCATATAGGCCAATAGGATTGTTGCCGGTGATGGGAAAGGTCTTGGAGAAAATGCTGATAAGCAGAGTCAAATGGCACGTTATGCCGGGACTCAGCACACGCCAGTATGGGTTTATGCCACAAAAAAGCACCGAAGACTCCCTCTATGACTTGTTAGAACTCATACGCTCTAAACTAAGAGACAAAAAGTTAATGGTTATGATTTCACTGGACATAGAGGGAGCCTTTGATAGTGCATGGTGGCCGGCTATAAAAACCAGACTGGCCGAAGCTGAGTGCCCGGTAAATGTGAGAAGAGTGGTGGACAGCTACCTGGAAAATAGGAGGGTCAGGGTAAGATACGCGGGGGAGGAGGTCACCAGAAAGACCAATAAAGGATGCGTCCAGGGATCGATAGGGGGCCCAATTTTTTGGAATATTCTACTTGACCCTCTACTAAAAGGCCTGGTACAAAGGGGAGACCACTGCCAAGCATTCGCAGACGACGTGGTCTTAGTATTCGACGGCGACTCCGCGATGGAGGTCCAGCGGCGTGCCAATGGTGCCCTCGAGTATGTTCACCAGTGGGGGATCAGCAATAAGCTAAAATTCGCACCGCACAAGACGAATGCGATGGTCATTACGCGGAAGCTTAAGCACGATACCCCACTGTTGAGCATGGGCGGGGTCGCCATTGGAATGTCGCAGGAAATTAAGATCCTGGGACTGACTATCGACAGTAAGCTTACGTTTAATACCCATGCAACTAATGTATGTAAAAAGGGATTAAACGTATACAAGCAGCTGTCGAGGGCAGCCAGGATCAGTTGGGGACTCCATCCGGAGGTAATACGGACCATTTACACGGCAGTGGTCGAACCGATCATCTTGTATGCGGCCAGCGCGTGGGCACCAGCAGCCGCAAAGTTGGGCATGCGGAAACAGCTAAACGCTGTGCAAAGGGGATTTGCACAGAAATTGTGCAAATCCTACCGTACGGTCTCCTTAAACTCGGCACTGGCTCTCGCTGGGTTGCTTCCCCTTGACCTCCGAATAAGAGAGGCAGCCGCCCTGTATGAGGCAAGAAGGGGGGTAACCCGGCCGGAGCTAGGAGACAGGGAGATCGAGCGGCGCACAGCGTTTGGCGAAACCCCTCATCCGGCCGAACATATAAGCCCGCAGTTTGTATGCCTGGTAGACCAACAGCAGAGTAATAATTACCGCACTCAAGCGGTGCGGATATACACGGACGGCAGCAAAATTGAAGGCAAGGTCGGAGCATCACTGTCTCATTGGAGCGGTGATGTTGAGACCAAAAGCCAAAAATTTAAGCTGTCGTCCCATTGTACTGTATACCAGGCTGAACTGTTGGCTATATGCAAAGCCACGCGGGAGATAGTACGCAGCCCACAAACCAGCTTTGGGATATATAGCGACTCTAGATCAGCGTTAGAAACAGTCGCAAACCACTGCTCTCTCCATCCCCTCTCAGTCGAAATAAGGGAAAACCTGCGACAGTGCAAAGATCGGGGTAAAAATGTTGAACTTTTTTGGGTCAAGGCACATTCAGGACTGGAGGGCAATGAGAGAGCAGACCAGCTGGCAAAGGCAGCTGCGCTGGAATTAAAAACGAGGCCAGAATATGACAAATGCCCTATTTCATTCGTCAAGCGGCAGATCCGTAAGGACACGCTTGACGAATGGAATAGGAGATATAAGTCTGAAGACACAGCAGGCGTAACAAAAGTGTTCCTCCCTGACGCAATCCAGGCGTATGGACTGACGAGAGCCCTCAAACCGACAGGAGTCCTTACCCAAATACTGACAGGGCACGGTGGGTTTTCTGAATACTTACACAGGTTTAAGTGTAAGGGAAGCCCATCGTGCATATGTGACCCGGACGAATTGGAAACCGTCATTCATATCATAACAGACTGCACCGCCTATGGATATGACAGATACGAATTTGAACAAGAGGTAGGAGTACAAGTAACAAAGGGGAACATCAACTCACTAATTGCAAATAAGGGAACCAGGGAGAAATTTATACAGTTTTGCATAAAATTAGCTAGCAAAGTAATCAGTAGGAATAAGTAGACAACACTTATGCTTAGTATTTATATTCACTTTAATATATAACAGTAGCATAACTAAGTCAGTCGAAAATGTCCGAAACTGAATAGACAAAAGAGGTTTTATAGAATTAAGAGCATTAAAATGTAAGACATAAATGTAAGTAAAATGTAAAATGCAAATGTAATAAATGATAATAATAATAAATTTTAATAGTTTTAATGTAAAAGTAAATGTAATTCAAATGATAATAATAATAAATGTTAATAATTAAATTGTAAAATGTAAATGTAATTTTAATGATAACAATAATTAACTTGAATATTTTAATTGTAAAGTAGAAATGCCAAATTATATAATAGAAATAAGAATGTAATATAATAAAAAATTAACAGAACAAAAATGAACAAAAGTAACCAATGACTCGGATTATGTCCGAGGACACTTAGCTCGCAGACTTCGCCTTGCGCGGAGAGGTAGGCGCCATAAAAAAAAAAAAAAAAAAAAAAAAAAAAAAACCTAACCTAACCTAACCTAACCTAACCTAACCTAACCTAACCTAACCTAACCTAACCTAACCTAACCTAACCTAACCTAACCTAACCTAACCTAACCTAACCTAACCTAACCTAACCTAACCTAACCTAACCTAACCTAACCTAACCTAACCTAACCTAACCTAACCTAACCTAACCTAACCTAACCTAACCTAACCTAACCTAACCTAACCTAACCTAACCTAACCTAACCTAACCTAACCTAACCTAACCTAACCTAACCTAACCTAACCTAACCTAACCTAACCTAACCTAACCCGTAGATAATTTGACGACTAGGAGTCCTTTTTACACGCGGTTTTCGGCGTTTTTGATCGTTTCTAGGCTCCCACCAACCCCTAGAAGCATCCCCGTCATCCAGGGTGCAAAAATAAAAAAGTCGATTTTCAAACACTTTACGTAAATATTTTCTTCAAAATTTTTTGCTTATATATTTAATTGTAAAACAATAGTCGCTTCCCTCGGGATCCCTTATAGCACAAACGTTGCGTACCTGTCAGGGCTTCGTCCGGGTGCACGTTTCGGGACCTGTAAGGGCTGTAAAAAGTTTCTAACGTAGATTCAGGGTGTAATTTTTACTACAAAAAACAGTTTTTCCTTCAAAATTTTCCAAATTTTCACAGTACTTACCTAGATTTTCATACCCCTGGATAGGCCGCGTCGAGCCGCATCCCCTGACACCTCGAACGTCGGGATAGCGTCCGGGAAACACCTGGAATTAAATAATATTGTTATTTCATACAACAGCAAAACTTACCTTAGCGGGCGAGTAAAATACACATTTGTTGATATATCTACGACTAGGAGTAACATTTTCAAACGGTTTTCGGCGTCCAGGTTCGTTTCTAGGCTCCACCTAACCCCTAGAAGCATCCCCGTCATCCAGGGTGCAAAATTAAAAAAGTCCATTTTCAAACCCTTTGCGTAAATATTTTTTCAAAATTTTTCACCTTAAATCTCTAATTTCTAAACAGTAGTCGCTTCCCTCGGGATCCCCTATAGCAGAAACGTTGCGTACCTGGCAGGGCCACGTTCTGGTGCACGTTTCGGGACCTGTAAGGGTTGTAAAAATTATTTAAAGTAGTTTCAGTGTTAAAATCTTATACAAAAAACAGTTTTTCACGAAAATTTTTCAAAATTTCCATTGAACCTACCTTTGATTCTCACACCCCTGGATAGGCCGCGTCGAGCCGCATCCCCTGACACCTCGAACGTCGGGATAGCGTCCGGGAAACACCTGAAATTAAATAATAATATTGTTATTCCATACATTATTGCTATTGCAAAAACTTACCTTAGTGGACGAGTAAAACACACGTTCGTAGATAATTTGACGACTAGGAGTCCTTTTTACACGCGGTTTTCGGCGTTTTTGATCGTTTCTAGGCTCCCACCAACCCCTAGAAGCATCCCCGTCATCCAGGGTGCAAAAATAAAAAAGTCGATTTTCAAACACTTTACGTAAATATTTTCTTCAAAATTTTTTGCTTATATATTTAATTGTAAAACAATAGTCGCTTCCCTCGGGATCCCTTATAGCACAAACGTTGCGTACCTGTCAGGGCTTCGTCCGGGTGCACGTTTCGGGACCTGTAAGGGCTGTAAAAAGTTTCTAACGTAGATTCAGGGTGTAATTTTTACTACAAAAAACAGTTTTTCCTTCAAAATTTTCCAAATTTTCACAGTACTTACCTAGATTTTCATACCCCTGGATAGGCCGCGTCGAGCCGCATCCCCTGACACCTCGAACGTCGGGATAGCGTCCGGGAAACACCTGGAATTAAATAATATTGTTATTTCATACAACAGCAAAACTTACCTTAGCGGGCGAGTAAAATACACATTTGTTGATATATCTACGACTAGGAGTAACATTTTCAAACGGTTTTCGGCGTCCAGGTTCGTTTCTAGGCTCCACCTAACCCCTAGAAGCATCCCCGTCATCCAGGGTGCAAAATTAAAAAAGTCCATTTTCAAACCCTTTGCGTAAATATTTTTTCAAAATTTTTCACCTTAAATCTCTAATTTCTAAACAGTAGTCGCTTCCCTCGGGATCCCCTATAGCAGAAACGTTGCGTACCTGGCAGGGCCACGTTCTGGTGCACGTTTCGGGACCTGTAAGGGTTGTAAAAATTATTTAAAGTAGTTTCAGTGTTAAAATCTTATACAAAAAACAGTTTTTCACGAAAATTTTTCAAAATTTCCATTGAACCTACCTTTGATTCTCACACCCCTGGATAGGCCGCGTCGAGCCGCATCCCCTGACACCTCGAACGTCGGGATAGCGTCCGGGAAACACCTGAAATTAAATAATAATATTGTTATTCCATACATTATTGCTATTGCAAAAACTTACCTTAGTGGACGAGTAAAACACACGTTCGTAGATAATTTGACGACTAGGAGTCCTTTTTACACGCGGTTTTCGGCGTTTTTGATCGTTTCTAGGCTCCCACCAACCCCTAGAAGCATCCCCGTCATCCAGGGTGCAAAAATAAAAAAGTCGATTTTCAAACACTTTACGTAAATATTTTCTTCAAAATTTTTTGCTTATATATTTAATTGTAAAACAATAGTCGCTTCCCTCGGGATCCCTTATAGCACAAACGTTGCGTACCTGTCAGGGCTTCGTCCGGGTGCACGTTTCGGGACCTGTAAGGGCTGTAAAAAGTTTCTAACGTAGATTCAGGGTGTAATTTTTACTACAAAAAACAGTTTTTCCTTCAAAATTTTCCAAATTTTCACAGTACTTACCTAGATTTTCATACCCCTGGATAGGCCGCGTCGAGCCGCATCCCCTGACACCTCGAACGTCGGGATAGCGTCCGGGAAACACCTGGAATTAAATAATATTGTTATTTCATACAACAGCAAAACTTACCTTAGCGGGCGAGTAAAATACACATTTGTTGATATATCTACGACTAGGAGTAACATTTTCAAACGGTTTTCGGCGTCCAGGTTCGTTTCTAGGCTCCACCTAACCCCTAGAAGCATCCCCGTCATCCAGGGTGCAAAATTAAAAAAGTCCATTTTCAAACCCTTTGCGTAAATATTTTTTCAAAATTTTTCACCTTAAATCTCTAATTTCTAAACAGTAGTCGCTTCCCTCGGGATCCCCTATAGCAGAAACGTTGCGTACCTGGCAGGGCCACGTTCTGGTGCACGTTTCGGGACCTGTAAGGGTTGTAAAAATTATTTAAAGTAGTTTCAGTGTTAAAATCTTATACAAAAAACAGTTTTTCACGAAAATTTTTCAAAATTTCCATTGAACCTACCTTTGATTCTCACACCCCTGGATAGGCCGCGTCGAGCCGCATCCCCTGACACCTCGAACGTCGGGATAGCGTCCGGGAAACACCTGAAATTAAATAATAATATTGTTATTCCATACATTATTGCTATTGCAAAAACTTACCTTAGTGGACGAGTAAAACACACGTTCGTAGATAATTTGACGACTAGGAGTCCTTTTTACACGCGGTTTTCGGCGTTTTTGATCGTTTCTAGGCTCCCACCAACCCCTAGAAGCATCCCCGTCATCCAGGGTGCAAAAATAAAAAAGTCGATTTTCAAACACTTTACGTAAATATTTTCTTCAAAATTTTTTGCTTATATATTTAATTGTAAAACAATAGTCGCTTCCCTCGGGATCCCTTATAGCACAAACGTTGCGTACCTGTCAGGGCTTCGTCCGGGTGCACGTTTCGGGACCTGTAAGGGCTGTAAAAAGTTTCTAACGTAGATTCAGGGTGTAATTTTTACTACAAAAAACAGTTTTTCCTTCAAAATTTTCCAAATTTTCACAGTACTTACCTAGATTTTCATACCCCTGGATAGGCCGCGTCGAGCCGCATCCCCTGACACCTCGAACGTCGGGATAGCGTCCGGGAAACACCTGGAATTAAATAATATTGTTATTTCATACAACAGCAAAACTTACCTTAGCGGGCGAGTAAAATACACATTTGTTGATATATCTACGACTAGGAGTAACATTTTCAAACGGTTTTCGGCGTCCAGGTTCGTTTCTAGGCTCCACCTAACCCCTAGAAGCATCCCCGTCATCCAGGGTGCAAAATTAAAAAAGTCCATTTTCAAACCCTTTGCGTAAATATTTTTTCAAAATTTTTCACCTTAAATCTCTAATTTCTAAACAGTAGTCGCTTCCCTCGGGATCCCCTATAGCAGAAACGTTGCGTACCTGGCAGGGCCACGTTCTGGTGCACGTTTCGGGACCTGTAAGGGTTGTAAAAATTATTTAAAGTAGTTTCAGTGTTAAAATCTTATACAAAAAACAGTTTTTCACGAAAATTTTTCAAAATTTCCATTGAACCTACCTTTGATTCTCACACCCCTGGATAGGCCGCGTCGAGCCGCATCCCCTGACACCTCGAACGTCGGGATAGCGTCCGGGAAACACCTGAAATTAAATAATAATATTGTTATTCCATACATTATTGCTATTGCAAAAACTTACCTTAGTGGACGAGTAAAACACACGTTCGTAGATAATTTGACGACTAGGAGTCCTTTTTACACGCGGTTTTCGGCGTTTTTGATCGTTTCTAGGCTCCCACCAACCCCTAGAAGCATCCCCGTCATCCAGGGTGCAAAAATAAAAAAGTCGATTTTCAAACACTTTACGTAAATATTTTCTTCAAAATTTTTTGCTTATATATTTAATTGTAAAACAATAGTCGCTTCCCTCGGGATCCCTTATAGCACAAACGTTGCGTACCTGTCAGGGCTTCGTCCGGGTGCACGTTTCGGGACCTGTAAGGGCTGTAAAAAGTTTCTAACGTAGATTCAGGGTGTAATTTTTACTACAAAAAACAGTTTTTCCTTCAAAATTTTCCAAATTTTCACAGTACTTACCTAGATTTTCATACCCCTGGATAGGCCGCGTCGAGCCGCATCCCCTGACACCTCGAACGTCGGGATAGCGTCCGGGAAACACCTGGAATTAAATAATATTGTTATTTCATACAACAGCAAAACTTACCTTAGCGGGCGAGTAAAATACACATTTGTTGATATATCTACGACTAGGAGTAACATTTTCAAACGGTTTTCGGCGTCCAGGTTCGTTTCTAGGCTCCACCTAACCCCTAGAAGCATCCCCGTCATCCAGGGTGCAAAATTAAAAAAGTCCATTTTCAAACCCTTTGCGTAAATATTTTTTCAAAATTTTTCACCTTAAATCTCTAATTTCTAAACAGTAGTCGCTTCCCTCGGGATCCCCTATAGCAGAAACGTTGCGTACCTGGCAGGGCCACGTTCTGGTGCACGTTTCGGGACCTGTAAGGGTTGTAAAAATTATTTAAAGTAGTTTCAGTGTTAAAATCTTATACAAAAAACAGTTTTTCACGAAAATTTTTCAAAATTTCCATTGAACCTACCTTTGATTCTCACACCCCTGGATAGGCCGCGTCGAGCCGCATCCCCTGACACCTCGAACGTCGGGATAGCGTCCGGGAAACACCTGAAATTAAATAATAATATTGTTATTCCATACATTATTGCTATTGCAAAAACTTACCTTAGTGGACGAGTAAAACACACGTTCGTAGATAATTTGACGACTAGGAGTCCTTTTTACACGCGGTTTTCGGCGTTTTTGATCGTTTCTAGGCTCCCACCAACCCCTAGAAGCATCCCCGTCATCCAGGGTGCAAAAATAAAAAAGTCGATTTTCAAACACTTTACGTAAATATTTTCTTCAAAATTTTTTGCTTATATATTTAATTGTAAAACAATAGTCGCTTCCCTCGGGATCCCTTATAGCACAAACGTTGCGTACCTGTCAGGGCTTCGTCCGGGTGCACGTTTCGGGACCTGTAAGGGCTGTAAAAAGTTTCTAACGTAGATTCAGGGTGTAATTTTTACTACAAAAAACAGTTTTTCCTTCAAAATTTTCCAAATTTTCACAGTACTTACCTAGATTTTCATACCCCTGGATAGGCCGCGTCGAGCCGCATCCCCTGACACCTCGAACGTCGGGATAGCGTCCGGGAAACACCTGGAATTAAATAATATTGTTATTTCATACAACAGCAAAACTTACCTTAGCGGGCGAGTAAAATACACATTTGTTGATATATCTACGACTAGGAGTAACATTTTCAAACGGTTTTCGGCGTCCAGGTTCGTTTCTAGGCTCCACCTAACCCCTAGAAGCATCCCCGTCATCCAGGGTGCA
The DNA here is from genome assembly GCA_948465475.1 of Thalpophila matura. Lineage (NCBI taxonomy): Eukaryota > Metazoa > Arthropoda > Insecta > Lepidoptera > Noctuidae > Thalpophila > Thalpophila matura. The sequence goes on along the minus strand of OX419186.1, from coordinate 18,623,765 downwards.
AAATTAAAAAAGTCCATTTTCAAACCCTTTGCGTAAATATTTTTTCAAAATTTTTCACCTTAAATCTCTAATTTCTAAACAGTAGTCGCTTCCCTCGGGATCCCCTATAGCAGAAACGTTGCGTACCTGGCAGGGCCACGTTCTGGTGCACGTTTCGGGACCTGTAAGGGTTGTAAAAATTATTTAAAGTAGTTTCAGTGTTAAAATCTTATACAAAAAACAGTTTTTCACGAAAATTTTTCAAAATTTCCATTGAACCTACCTTTGATTCTCACACCCCTGGATAGGCCGCGTCGAGCCGCATCCCCTGACACCTCGAACGTCGGGATAGCGTCCGGGAAACACCTGAAATTAAATAATAATATTGTTATTCCATACATTATTGCTATTGCAAAAACTTACCTTAGTGGACGAGTAAAACACACGTTCGTAGATAATTTGACGACTAGGAGTCCTTTTTACACGCGGTTTTCGGCGTTTTTGATCGTTTCTAGGCTCCCACCAACCCCTAGAAGCATCCCCGTCATCCAGGGTGCAAAAATAAAAAAGTCGATTTTCAAACACTTTACGTAAATATTTTCTTCAAAATTTTTTGCTTATATATTTAATTGTAAAACAATAGTCGCTTCCCTCGGGATCCCTTATAGCACAAACGTTGCGTACCTGTCAGGGCTTCGTCCGGGTGCACGTTTCGGGACCTGTAAGGGCTGTAAAAAGTTTCTAACGTAGATTCAGGGTGTAATTTTTACTACAAAAAACAGTTTTTCCTTCAAAATTTTCCAAATTTTCACAGTACTTACCTAGATTTTCATACCCCTGGATAGGCCGCGTCGAGCCGCATCCCCTGACACCTCGAACGTCGGGATAGCGTCCGGGAAACACCTGGAATTAAATAATATTGTTATTTCATACAACAGCAAAACTTACCTTAGCGGGCGAGTAAAATACACATTTGTTGATATATCTACGACTAGGAGTAACATTTTCAAACGGTTTTCGGCGTCCAGGTTCGTTTCTAGGCTCCACCTAACCCCTAGAAGCATCCCCGTCATCCAGGGTGCAAAATTAAAAAAGTCCATTTTCAAACCCTTTGCGTAAATATTTTTTCAAAATTTTTCACCTTAAATCTCTAATTTCTAAACAGTAGTCGCTTCCCTCGGGATCCCCTATAGCAGAAACGTTGCGTACCTGGCAGGGCCACGTTCTGGTGCACGTTTCGGGACCTGTAAGGGTTGTAAAAATTATTTAAAGTAGTTTCAGTGTTAAAATCTTATACAAAAAACAGTTTTTCACGAAAATTTTTCAAAATTTCCATTGAACCTACCTTTGATTCTCACACCCCTGGATAGGCCGCGTCGAGCCGCATCCCCTGACACCTCGAACGTCGGGATAGCGTCCGGGAAACACCTGAAATTAAATAATAATATTGTTATTCCATACATTATTGCTATTGCAAAAACTTACCTTAGTGGACGAGTAAAACACACGTTCGTAGATAATTTGACGACTAGGAGTCCTTTTTACACGCGGTTTTCGGCGTTTTTGATCGTTTCTAGGCTCCCACCAACCCCTAGAAGCATCCCCGTCATCCAGGGTGCAAAAATAAAAAAGTCGATTTTCAAACACTTTACGTAAATATTTTCTTCAAAATTTTTTGCTTATATATTTAATTGTAAAACAATAGTCGCTTCCCTCGGGATCCCTTATAGCACAAACGTTGCGTACCTGTCAGGGCTTCGTCCGGGTGCACGTTTCGGGACCTGTAAGGGCTGTAAAAAGTTTCTAACGTAGATTCAGGGTGTAATTTTTACTACAAAAAACAGTTTTTCCTTCAAAATTTTCCAAATTTTCACAGTACTTACCTAGATTTTCATACCCCTGGATAGGCCGCGTCGAGCCGCATCCCCTGACACCTCGAACGTCGGGATAGCGTCCGGGAAACACCTGGAATTAAATAATATTGTTATTTCATACAACAGCAAAACTTACCTTAGCGGGCGAGTAAAATACACATTTGTTGATATATCTACGACTAGGAGTAACATTTTCAAACGGTTTTCGGCGTCCAGGTTCGTTTCTAGGCTCCACCTAACCCCTAGAAGCATCCCCGTCATCCAGGGTGCAAAATTAAAAAAGTCCATTTTCAAACCCTTTGCGTAAATATTTTTTCAAAATTTTTCACCTTAAATCTCTAATTTCTAAACAGTAGTCGCTTCCCTCGGGATCCCCTATAGCAGAAACGTTGCGTACCTGGCAGGGCCACGTTCTGGTGCACGTTTCGGGACCTGTAAGGGTTGTAAAAATTATTTAAAGTAGTTTCAGTGTTAAAATCTTATACAAAAAACAGTTTTTCACGAAAATTTTTCAAAATTTCCATTGAACCTACCTTTGATTCTCACACCCCTGGATAGGCCGCGTCGAGCCGCATCCCCTGACACCTCGAACGTCGGGATAGCGTCCGGGAAACACCTGAAATTAAATAATAATATTGTTATTCCATACATTATTGCTATTGCAAAAACTTACCTTAGTGGACGAGTAAAACACACGTTCGTAGATAATTTGACGACTAGGAGTCCTTTTTACACGCGGTTTTCGGCGTTTTTGATCGTTTCTAGGCTCCCACCAACCCCTAGAAGCATCCCCGTCATCCAGGGTGCAAAAATAAAAAAGTCGATTTTCAAACACTTTACGTAAATATTTTCTTCAAAATTTTTTGCTTATATATTTAATTGTAAAACAATAGTCGCTTCCCTCGGGATCCCTTATAGCACAAACGTTGCGTACCTGTCAGGGCTTCGTCCGGGTGCACGTTTCGGGACCTGTAAGGGCTGTAAAAAGTTTCTAACGTAGATTCAGGGTGTAATTTTTACTACAAAAAACAGTTTTTCCTTCAAAATTTTCCAAATTTTCACAGTACTTACCTAGATTTTCATACCCCTGGATAGGCCGCGTCGAGCCGCATCCCCTGACACCTCGAACGTCGGGATAGCGTCCGGGAAACACCTGGAATTAAATAATATTGTTATTTCATACAACAGCAAAACTTACCTTAGCGGGCGAGTAAAATACACATTTGTTGATATATCTACGACTAGGAGTAACATTTTCAAACGGTTTTCGGCGTCCAGGTTCGTTTCTAGGCTCCACCTAACCCCTAGAAGCATCCCCGTCATCCAGGGTGCAAAATTAAAAAAGTCCATTTTCAAACCCTTTGCGTAAATATTTTTTCAAAATTTTTCACCTTAAATCTCTAATTTCTAAACAGTAGTCGCTTCCCTCGGGATCCCCTATAGCAGAAACGTTGCGTACCTGGCAGGGCCACGTTCTGGTGCACGTTTCGGGACCTGTAAGGGTTGTAAAAATTATTTAAAGTAGTTTCAGTGTTAAAATCTTATACAAAAAACAGTTTTTCACGAAAATTTTTCAAAATTTCCATTGAACCTACCTTTGATTCTCACACCCCTGGATAGGCCGCGTCGAGCCGCATCCCCTGACACCTCGAACGTCGGGATAGCGTCCGGGAAACACCTGAAATTAAATAATAATATTGTTATTCCATACATTATTGCTATTGCAAAAACTTACCTTAGTGGACGAGTAAAACACACGTTCGTAGATAATTTGACGACTAGGAGTCCTTTTTACACGCGGTTTTCGGCGTTTTTGATCGTTTCTAGGCTCCCACCAACCCCTAGAAGCATCCCCGTCATCCAGGGTGCAAAAATAAAAAAGTCGATTTTCAAACACTTTACGTAAATATTTTCTTCAAAATTTTTTGCTTATATATTTAATTGTAAAACAATAGTCGCTTCCCTCGGGATCCCTTATAGCACAAACGTTGCGTACCTGTCAGGGCTTCGTCCGGGTGCACGTTTCGGGACCTGTAAGGGCTGTAAAAAGTTTCTAACGTAGATTCAGGGTGTAATTTTTACTACAAAAAACAGTTTTTCCTTCAAAATTTTCCAAATTTTCACAGTACTTACCTAGATTTTCATACCCCTGGATAGGCCGCGTCGAGCCGCATCCCCTGACACCTCGAACGTCGGGATAGCGTCCGGGAAACACCTGGAATTAAATAATATTGTTATTTCATACAACAGCAAAACTTACCTTAGCGGGCGAGTAAAATACACATTTGTTGATATATCTACGACTAGGAGTAACATTTTCAAACGGTTTTCGGCGTCCAGGTTCGTTTCTAGGCTCCACCTAACCCCTAGAAGCATCCCCGTCATCCAGGGTGCAAAATTAAAAAAGTCCATTTTCAAACCCTTTGCGTAAATATTTTTTCAAAATTTTTCACCTTAAATCTCTAATTTCTAAACAGTAGTCGCTTCCCTCGGGATCCCCTATAGCAGAAACGTTGCGTACCTGGCAGGGCCACGTTCTGGTGCACGTTTCGGGACCTGTAAGGGTTGTAAAAATTATTTAAAGTAGTTTCAGTGTTAAAATCTTATACAAAAAACAGTTTTTCACGAAAATTTTTCAAAATTTCCATTGAACCTACCTTTGATTCTCACACCCCTGGATAGGCCGCGTCGAGCCGCATCCCCTGACACCTCGAACGTCGGGATAGCGTCCGGGAAACACCTGAAATTAAATAATAATATTGTTATTCCATACATTATTGCTATTGCAAAAACTTACCTTAGTGGACGAGTAAAACACACGTTCGTAGATAATTTGACGACTAGGAGTCCTTTTTACACGCGGTTTTCGGCGTTTTTGATCGTTTCTAGGCTCCCACCAACCCCTAGAAGCATCCCCGTCATCCAGGGTGCAAAAATAAAAAAGTCGATTTTCAAACACTTTACGTAAATATTTTCTTCAAAATTTTTTGCTTATATATTTAATTGTAAAACAATAGTCGCTTCCCTCGGGATCCCTTATAGCACAAACGTTGCGTACCTGTCAGGGCTTCGTCCGGGTGCACGTTTCGGGACCTGTAAGGGCTGTAAAAAGTTTCTAACGTAGATTCAGGGTGTAATTTTTACTACAAAAAACAGTTTTTCCTTCAAAATTTTCCAAATTTTCACAGTACTTACCTAGATTTTCATACCCCTGGATAGGCCGCGTCGAGCCGCATCCCCTGACACCTCGAACGTCGGGATAGCGTCCGGGAAACACCTGGAATTAAATAATATTGTTATTTCATACAACAGCAAAACTTACCTTAGCGGGCGAGTAAAATACACATTTGTTGATATATCTACGACTAGGAGTAACATTTTCAAACGGTTTTCGGCGTCCAGGTTCGTTTCTAGGCTCCACCTAACCCCTAGAAGCATCCCCGTCATCCAGGGTGCAAAATTAAAAAAGTCCATTTTCAAACCCTTTGCGTAAATATTTTTTCAAAATTTTTCACCTTAAATCTCTAATTTCTAAACAGTAGTCGCTTCCCTCGGGATCCCCTATAGCAGAAACGTTGCGTACCTGGCAGGGCCACGTTCTGGTGCACGTTTCGGGACCTGTAAGGGTTGTAAAAATTATTTAAAGTAGTTTCAGTGTTAAAATCTTATACAAAAAACAGTTTTTCACGAAAATTTTTCAAAATTTCCATTGAACCTACCTTTGATTCTCACACCCCTGGATAGGCCGCGTCGAGCCGCATCCCCTGACACCTCGAACGTCGGGATAGCGTCCGGGAAACACCTGAAATTAAATAATAATATTGTTATTCCATACATTATTGCTATTGCAAAAACTTACCTTAGTGGACGAGTAAAACACACGTTCGTAGATAATTTGACGACTAGGAGTCCTTTTTACACGCGGTTTTCGGCGTTTTTGATCGTTTCTAGGCTCCCACCAACCCCTAGAAGCATCCCCGTCATCCAGGGTGCAAAAATAAAAAAGTCGATTTTCAAACACTTTACGTAAATATTTTCTTCAAAATTTTTTGCTTATATATTTAATTGTAAAACAATAGTCGCTTCCCTCGGGATCCCTTATAGCACAAACGTTGCGTACCTGTCAGGGCTTCGTCCGGGTGCACGTTTCGGGACCTGTAAGGGCTGTAAAAAGTTTCTAACGTAGATTCAGGGTGTAATTTTTACTACAAAAAACAGTTTTTCCTTCAAAATTTTCCAAATTTTCACAGTACTTACCTAGATTTTCATACCCCTGGATAGGCCGCGTCGAGCCGCATCCCCTGACACCTCGAACGTCGGGATAGCGTCCGGGAAACACCTGGAATTAAATAATATTGTTATTTCATACAACAGCAAAACTTACCTTAGCGGGCGAGTAAAATACACATTTGTTGATATATCTACGACTAGGAGTAACATTTTCAAACGGTTTTCGGCGTCCAGGTTCGTTTCTAGGCTCCACCTAACCCCTAGAAGCATCCCCGTCATCCAGGGTGCAAAATTAAAAAAGTCCATTTTCAAACCCTTTGCGTAAATATTTTTTCAAAATTTTTCACCTTAAATCTCTAATTTCTAAACAGTAGTCGCTTCCCTCGGGATCCCCTATAGCAGAAACGTTGCGTACCTGGCAGGGCCACGTTCTGGTGCACGTTTCGGGACCTGTAAGGGTTGTAAAAATTATTTAAAGTAGTTTCAGTGTTAAAATCTTATACAAAAAACAGTTTTTCACGAAAATTTTTCAAAATTTCCATTGAACCTACCTTTGATTCTCACACCCCTGGATAGGCCGCGTCGAGCCGCATCCCCTGACACCTCGAACGTCGGGATAGCGTCCGGGAAACACCTGAAATTAAATAATAATATTGTTATTCCATACATTATTGCTATTGCAAAAACTTACCTTAGTGGACGAGTAAAACACACGTTCGTAGATAATTTGACGACTAGGAGTCCTTTTTACACGCGGTTTTCGGCGTTTTTGATCGTTTCTAGGCTCCCACCAACCCCTAGAAGCATCCCCGTCATCCAGGGTGCAAAAATAAAAAAGTCGATTTTCAAACACTTTACGTAAATATTTTCTTCAAAATTTTTTGCTTATATATTTAATTGTAAAACAATAGTCGCTTCCCTCGGGATCCCTTATAGCACAAACGTTGCGTACCTGTCAGGGCTTCGTCCGGGTGCACGTTTCGGGACCTGTAAGGGCTGTAAAAAGTTTCTAACGTAGATTCAGGGTGTAATTTTTACTACAAAAAACAGTTTTTCCTTCAAAATTTTCCAAATTTTCACAGTACTTACCTAGATTTTCATACCCCTGGATAGGCCGCGTCGAGCCGCATCCCCTGACACCTCGAACGTCGGGATAGCGTCCGGGAAACACCTGGAATTAAATAATATTGTTATTTCATACAACAGCAAAACTTACCTTAGCGGGCGAGTAAAATACACATTTGTTGATATATCTACGACTAGGAGTAACATTTTCAAACGGTTTTCGGCGTCCAGGTTCGTTTCTAGGCTCCACCTAACCCCTAGAAGCATCCCCGTCATCCAGGGTGCAAAATTAAAAAAGTCCATTTTCAAACCCTTTGCGTAAATATTTTTTCAAAATTTTTCACCTTAAATCTCTAATTTCTAAACAGTAGTCGCTTCCCTCGGGATCCCCTATAGCAGAAACGTTGCGTACCTGGCAGGGCCACGTTCTGGTGCACGTTTCGGGACCTGTAAGGGTTGTAAAAATTATTTAAAGTAGTTTCAGTGTTAAAATCTTATACAAAAAACAGTTTTTCACGAAAATTTTTCAAAATTTCCATTGAACCTACCTTTGATTCTCACACCCCTGGATAGGCCGCGTCGAGCCGCATCCCCTGACACCTCGAACGTCGGGATAGCGTCCGGGAAACACCTGAAATTAAATAATAATATTGTTATTCCATACATTATTGCTATTGCAAAAACTTACCTTAGTGGACGAGTAAAACACACGTTCGTAGATAATTTGACGACTAGGAGTCCTTTTTACACGCGGTTTTCGGCGTTTTTGATCGTTTCTAGGCTCCCACCAACCCCTAGAAGCATCCCCGTCATCCAGGGTGCAAAAATAAAAAAGTCGATTTTCAAACACTTTACGTAAATATTTTCTTCAAAATTTTTTGCTTATATATTTAATTGTAAAACAATAGTCGCTTCCCTCGGGATCCCTTATAGCACAAACGTTGCGTACCTGTCAGGGCTTCGTCCGGGTGCACGTTTCGGGACCTGTAAGGGCTGTAAAAAGTTTCTAACGTAGATTCAGGGTGTAATTTTTACTACAAAAAACAGTTTTTCCTTCAAAATTTTCCAAATTTTCACAGTACTTACCTAGATTTTCATACCCCTGGATAGGCCGCGTCGAGCCGCATCCCCTGACACCTCGAACGTCGGGATAGCGTCCGGGAAACACCTGGAATTAAATAATATTGTTATTTCATACAACAGCAAAACTTACCTTAGCGGGCGAGTAAAATACACATTTGTTGATATATCTACGACTAGGAGTAACATTTTCAAACGGTTTTCGGCGTCCAGGTTCGTTTCTAGGCTCCACCTAACCCCTAGAAGCATCCCCGTCATCCAGGGTGCAAAATTAAAAAAGTCCATTTTCAAACCCTTTGCGTAAATATTTTTTCAAAATTTTTCACCTTAAATCTCTAATTTCTAAACAGTAGTCGCTTCCCTCGGGATCCCCTATAGCAGAAACGTTGCGTACCTGGCAGGGCCACGTTCTGGTGCACGTTTCGGGACCTGTAAGGGTTGTAAAAATTATTTAAAGTAGTTTCAGTGTTAAAATCTTATACAAAAAACAGTTTTTCACGAAAATTTTTCAAAATTTCCATTGAACCTACCTTTGATTCTCACACCCCTGGATAGGCCGCGTCGAGCCGCATCCCCTGACACCTCGAACGTCGGGATAGCGTCCGGGAAACACCTGAAATTAAATAATAATATTGTTATTCCATACATTATTGCTATTGCAAAAACTTACCTTAGTGGACGAGTAAAACACACGTTCGTAGATAATTTGACGACTAGGAGTCCTTTTTACACGCGGTTTTCGGCGTTTTTGATCGTTTCTAGGCTCCCACCAACCCCTAGAAGCATCCCCGTCATCCAGGGTGCAAAAATAAAAAAGTCGATTTTCAAACACTTTACGTAAATATTTTCTTCAAAATTTTTTGCTTATATATTTAATTGTAAAACAATAGTCGCTTCCCTCGGGATCCCTTATAGCACAAACGTTGCGTACCTGTCAGGGCTTCGTCCGGGTGCACGTTTCGGGACCTGTAAGGGCTGTAAAAAGTTTCTAACGTAGATTCAGGGTGTAATTTTTACTACAAAAAACAGTTTTTCCTTCAAAATTTTCCAAATTTTCACAGTACTTACCTAGATTTTCATACCCCTGGATAGGCCGCGTCGAGCCGCATCCCCTGACACCTCGAACGTCGGGATAGCGTCCGGGAAACACCTGGAATTAAATAATATTGTTATTTCATACAACAGCAAAACTTACCTTAGCGGGCGAGTAAAATACACATTTGTTGATATATCTACGACTAGGAGTAACATTTTCAAACGGTTTTCGGCGTCCAGGTTCGTTTCTAGGCTCCACCTAACCCCTAGAAGCATCCCCGTCATCCAGGGTGCAAAATTAAAAAAGTCCATTTTCAAACCCTTTGCGTAAATATTTTTTCAAAATTTTTCACCTTAAATCTCTAATTTCTAAACAGTAGTCGCTTCCCTCGGGATCCCCTATAGCAGAAACGTTGCGTACCTGGCAGGGCCACGTTCTGGTGCACGTTTCGGGACCTGTAAGGGTTGTAAAAATTATTTAAAGTAGTTTCAGTGTTAAAATCTTATACAAAAAACAGTTTTTCACGAAAATTTTTCAAAATTTCCATTGAACCTACCTTTGATTCTCACACCCCTGGATAGGCCGCGTCGAGCCGCATCCCCTGACACCTCGAACGTCGGGATAGCGTCCGGGAAACACCTGAAATTAAATAATAATATTGTTATTCCATACATTATTGCTATTGCAAAAACTTACCTTAGTGGACGAGTAAAACACACGTTCGTAGATAATTTGACGACTAGGAGTCCTTTTTACACGCGGTTTTCGGCGTTTTTGATCGTTTCTAGGCTCCCACCAACCCCTAGAAGCATCCCCGTCATCCAGGGTGCAAAAATAAAAAAGTCGATTTTCAAACACTTTACGTAAATATTTTCTTCAAAATTTTTTGCTTATATATTTAATTGTAAAACAATAGTCGCTTCCCTCGGGATCCCTTATAGCACAAACGTTGCGTACCTGTCAGGGCTTCGTCCGGGTGCACGTTTCGGGACCTGTAAGGGCTGTAAAAAGTTTCTAACGTAGATTCAGGGTGTAATTTTTACTACAAAAAACAGTTTTTCCTTCAAAATTTTCCAAATTTTCACAGTACTTACCTAGATTTTCATACCCCTGGATAGGCCGCGTCGAGCCGCATCCCCTGACACCTCGAACGTCGGGATAGCGTCCGGGAAACACCTGGAATTAAATAATATTGTTATTTCATACAACAGCAAAACTTACCTTAGCGGGCGAGTAAAATACACATTTGTTGATATATCTACGACTAGGAGTAACATTTTCAAACGGTTTTCGGCGTCCAGGTTCGTTTCTAGGCTCCACCTAACCCCTAGAAGCATCCCCGTCATCCAGGGTGCAAAATTAAAAAAGTCCATTTTCAAACCCTTTGCGTAAATATTTTTTCAAAATTTTTCACCTTAAATCTCTAATTTCTAAACAGTAGTCGCTTCCCTCGGGATCCCCTATAGCAGAAACGTTGCGTACCTGGCAGGGCCACGTTCTGGTGCACGTTTCGGGACCTGTAAGGGTTGTAAAAATTATTTAAAGTAGTTTCAGTGTTAAAATCTTATACAAAAAACAGTTTTTCACGAAAATTTTTCAAAATTTCCATTGAACCTACCTTTGATTCTCACACCCCTGGATAGGCCGCGTCGAGCCGCATCCCCTGACACCTCGAACGTCGGGATAGCGTCCGGGAAACACCTGAAATTAAATAATAATATTGTTATTCCATACATTATTGCTATTGCAAAAACTTACCTTAGTGGACGAGTAAAACACACGTTCGTAGATAATTTGACGACTAGGAGTCCTTTTTACACGCGGTTTTCGGCGTTTTTGATCGTTTCTAGGCTCCCACCAACCCCTAGAAGCATCCCCGTCATCCAGGGTGCAAAAATAAAAAAGTCGATTTTCAAACACTTTACGTAAATATTTTCTTCAAAATTTTTTGCTTATATATTTAATTGTAAAACAATAGTCGCTTCCCTCGGGATCCCTTATAGCACAAACGTTGCGTACCTGTCAGGGCTTCGTCCGGGTGCACGTTTCGGGACCTGTAAGGGCTGTAAAAAGTTTCTAACGTAGATTCAGGGTGTAATTTTTACTACAAAAAACAGTTTTTCCTTCAAAATTTTCCAAATTTTCACAGTACTTACCTAGATTTTCATACCCCTGGATAGGCCGCGTCGAGCCGCATCCCCTGACACCTCGAACGTCGGGATAGCGTCCGGGAAACACCTGGAATTAAATAATATTGTTATTTCATACAACAGCAAAACTTACCTTAGCGGGCGAGTAAAATACACATTTGTTGATATATCTACGACTAGGAGTAACATTTTCAAACGGTTTTCGGCGTCCAGGTTCGTTTCTAGGCTCCACCTAACCCCTAGAAGCATCCCCGTCATCCAGGGTGCAAAATTAAAAAAGTCCATTTTCAAACCCTTTGCGTAAATATTTTTTCAAAATTTTTCACCTTAAATCTCTAATTTCTAAACAGTAGTCGCTTCCCTCGGGATCCCCTATAGCAGAAACGTTGCGTACCTGGCAGGGCCACGTTCTGGTGCACGTTTCGGGACCTGTAAGGGTTGTAAAAATTATTTAAAGTAGTTTCAGTGTTAAAATCTTATACAAAAAACAGTTTTTCACGAAAATTTTTCAAAATTTCCATTGAACCTACCTTTGATTCTCACACCCCTGGATAGGCCGCGTCGAGCCGCATCCCCTGACACCTCGAACGTCGGGATAGCGTCCGGGAAACACCTGAAATTAAATAATAATATTGTTATTCCATACATTATTGCTATTGCAAAAACTTACCTTAGTGGACGAGTAAAACACACGTTCGTAGATAATTTGACGACTAGGAGTCCTTTTTACACGCGGTTTTCGGCGTTTTTGATCGTTTCTAGGCTCCCACCAACCCCTAGAAGCATCCCCGTCATCCAGGGTGCAAAAATAAAAAAGTCGATTTTCAAACACTTTACGTAAATATTTTCTTCAAAATTTTTTGCTTATATATTTAATTGTAAAACAATAGTCGCTTCCCTCGGGATCCCTTATAGCACAAACGTTGCGTACCTGTCAGGGCTTCGTCCGGGTGCACGTTTCGGGACCTGTAAGGGCTGTAAAAAGTTTCTAACGTAGATTCAGGGTGTAATTTTTACTACAAAAAACAGTTTTTCCTTCAAAATTTTCCAAATTTTCACAGTACTTACCTAGATTTTCATACCCCTGGATAGGCCGCGTCGAGCCGCATCCCCTGACACCTCGAACGTCGGGATAGCGTCCGGGAAACACCTGGAATTAAATAATATTGTTATTTCATACAACAGCAAAACTTACCTTAGCGGGCGAGTAAAATACACATTTGTTGATATATCTACGACTAGGAGTAACATTTTCAAACGGTTTTCGGCGTCCAGGTTCGTTTCTAGGCTCCACCTAACCCCTAGAAGCATCCCCGTCATCCAGGGTGCAAAATTAAAAAAGTCCATTTTCAAACCCTTTGCGTAAATATTTTTTCAAAATTTTTCACCTTAAATCTCTAATTTCTAAACAGTAGTCGCTTCCCTCGGGATCCCCTATAGCAGAAACGTTGCGTACCTGGCAGGGCCACGTTCTGGTGCACGTTTCGGGACCTGTAAGGGTTGTAAAAATTATTTAAAGTAGTTTCAGTGTTAAAATCTTATACAAAAAACAGTTTTTCACGAAAATTTTTCAAAATTTCCATTGAACCTACCTTTGATTCTCACACCCCTGGATAGGCCGCGTCGAGCCGCATCCCCTGACACCTCGAACGTCGGGATAGCGTCCGGGAAACACCTGAAATTAAATAATAATATTGTTATTCCATACATTATTGCTATTGCAAAAACTTACCTTAGTGGACGAGTAAAACACACGTTCGTAGATAATTTGACGACTAGGAGTCCTTTTTACACGCGGTTTTCGGCGTTTTTGATCGTTTCTAGGCTCCCACCAACCCCTAGAAGCATCCCCGTCATCCAGGGTGCAAAAATAAAAAAGTCGATTTTCAAACACTTTACGTAAATATTTTCTTCAAAATTTTTTGCTTATATATTTAATTGTAAAACAATAGTCGCTTCCCTCGGGATCCCTTATAGCACAAACGTTGCGTACCTGTCAGGGCTTCGTCCGGGTGCACGTTTCGGGACCTGTAAGGGCTGTAAAAAGTTTCTAACGTAGATTCAGGGTGTAATTTTTACTACAAAAAACAGTTTTTCCTTCAAAATTTTCCAAATTTTCACAGTACTTACCTAGATTTTCATACCCCTGGATAGGCCGCGTCGAGCCGCATCCCCTGACACCTCGAACGTCGGGATAGCGTCCGGGAAACACCTGGAATTAAATAATATTGTTATTTCATACAACAGCAAAACTTACCTTAGCGGGCGAGTAAAATACACATTTGTTGATATATCTACGACTAGGAGTAACATTTTCAAACGGTTTTCGGCGTCCAGGTTCGTTTCTAGGCTCCACCTAACCCCTAGAAGCATCCCCGTCATCCAGGGTGCAAAATTAAAAAAGTCCATTTTCAAACCCTTTGCGTAAATATTTTTTCAAAATTTTTCACCTTAAATCTCTAATTTCTAAACAGTAGTCGCTTCCCTCGGGATCCCCTATAGCAGAAACGTTGCGTACCTGGCAGGGCCACGTTCTGGTGCACGTTTCGGGACCTGTAAGGGTTGTAAAAATTATTTAAAGTAGTTTCAGTGTTAAAATCTTATACAAAAAACAGTTTTTCACGAAAATTTTTCAAAATTTCCATTGAACCTACCTTTGATTCTCACACCCCTGGATAGGCCGCGTCGAGCCGCATCCCCTGACACCTCGAACGTCGGGATAGCGTCCGGGAAACACCTGAAATTAAATAATAATATTGTTATTCCATACATTATTGCTATTGCAAAAACTTACCTTAGTGGACGAGTAAAACACACGTTCGTAGATAATTTGACGACTAGGAGTCCTTTTTACACGCGGTTTTCGGCGTTTTTGATCGTTTCTAGGCTCCCACCAACCCCTAGAAGCATCCCCGTCATCCAGGGTGCAAAAATAAAAAAGTCGATTTTCAAACACTTTACGTAAATATTTTCTTCAAAATTTTTTGCTTATATATTTAATTGTAAAACAATAGTCGCTTCCCTCGGGATCCCTTATAGCACAAACGTTGCGTACCTGTCAGGGCTTCGTCCGGGTGCACGTTTCGGGACCTGTAAGGGCTGTAAAAAGTTTCTAACGTAGATTCAGGGTGTAATTTTTACTACAAAAAACAGTTTTTCCTTCAAAATTTTCCAAATTTTCACAGTACTTACCTAGATTTTCATACCCCTGGATAGGCCGCGTCGAGCCGCATCCCCTGACACCTCGAACGTCGGGATAGCGTCCGGGAAACACCTGGAATTAAATAATATTGTTATTTCATACAACAGCAAAACTTACCTTAGCGGGCGAGTAAAATACACATTTGTTGATATATCTACGACTAGGAGTAACATTTTCAAACGGTTTTCGGCGTCCAGGTTCGTTTCTAGGCTCCACCTAACCCCTAGAAGCATCCCCGTCATCCAGGGTGCAAAATTAAAAAAGTCCATTTTCAAACCCTTTGCGTAAATATTTTTTCAAAATTTTTCACCTTAAATCTCTAATTTCTAAACAGTAGTCGCTTCCCTCGGGATCCCCTATAGCAGAAACGTTGCGTACCTGGCAGGGCCACGTTCTGGTGCACGTTTCGGGACCTGTAAGGGTTGTAAAAATTATTTAAAGTAGTTTCAGTGTTAAAATCTTATACAAAAAACAGTTTTTCACGAAAATTTTTCAAAATTTCCATTGAACCTACCTTTGATTCTCACACCCCTGGATAGGCCGCGTCGAGCCGCATCCCCTGACACCTCGAACGTCGGGATAGCGTCCGGGAAACACCTGAAATTAAATAATAATATTGTTATTCCATACATTATTGCTATTGCAAAAACTTACCTTAGTGGACGAGTAAAACACACGTTCGTAGATAATTTGACGACTAGGAGTCCTTTTTACACGCGGTTTTCGGCGTTTTTGATCGTTTCTAGGCTCCCACCAACCCCTAGAAGCATCCCCGTCATCCAGGGTGCAAAAATAAAAAAGTCGATTTTCAAACACTTTACGTAAATATTTTCTTCAAAATTTTTTGCTTATATATTTAATTGTAAAACAATAGTCGCTTCCCTCGGGATCCCTTATAGCACAAACGTTGCGTACCTGTCAGGGCTTCGTCCGGGTGCACGTTTCGGGACCTGTAAGGGCTGTAAAAAGTTTCTAACGTAGATTCAGGGTGTAATTTTTACTACAAAAAACAGTTTTTCCTTCAAAATTTTCCAAATTTTCACAGTACTTACCTAGATTTTCATACCCCTGGATAGGCCGCGTCGAGCCGCATCCCCTGACACCTCGAACGTCGGGATAGCGTCCGGGAAACACCTGGAATTAAATAATATTGTTATTTCATACAACAGCAAAACTTACCTTAGCGGGCGAGTAAAATACACATTTGTTGATATATCTACGACTAGGAGTAACATTTTCAAACGGTTTTCGGCGTCCAGGTTCGTTTCTAGGCTCCACCTAACCCCTAGAAGCATCCCCGTCATCCAGGGTGCAAAATTAAAAAAGTCCATTTTCAAACCCTTTGCGTAAATATTTTTTCAAAATTTTTCACCTTAAATCTCTAATTTCTAAACAGTAGTCGCTTCCCTCGGGATCCCCTATAGCAGAAACGTTGCGTACCTGGCAGGGCCACGTTCTGGTGCACGTTTCGGGACCTGTAAGGGTTGTAAAAATTATTTAAAGTAGTTTCAGTGTTAAAATCTTATACAAAAAACAGTTTTTCACGAAAATTTTTCAAAATTTCCATTGAACCTACCTTTGATTCTCACACCCCTGGATAGGCCGCGTCGAGCCGCATCCCCTGACACCTCGAACGTCGGGATAGCGTCCGGGAAACACCTGAAATTAAATAATAATATTGTTATTCCATACATTATTGCTATTGCAAAAACTTACCTTAGTGGACGAGTAAAACACACGTTCGTAGATAATTTGACGACTAGGAGTCCTTTTTACACGCGGTTTTCGGCGTTTTTGATCGTTTCTAGGCTCCCACCAACCCCTAGAAGCATCCCCGTCATCCAGGGTGCAAAAATAAAAAAGTCGATTTTCAAACACTTTACGTAAATATTTTCTTCAAAATTTTTTGCTTATATATTTAATTGTAAAACAATAGTCGCTTCCCTCGGGATCCCTTATAGCACAAACGTTGCGTACCTGTCAGGGCTTCGTCCGGGTGCACGTTTCGGGACCTGTAAGGGCTGTAAAAAGTTTCTAACGTAGATTCGGGTGAAATTTTTACTACAAAAAACAGTTTTTCCTTCAAAATTTTCCAAATTTTCACAGTACTTACCTAGATTTTCATACCCCTGGATAGGCCGCGTCGAGCCGCATCCCCTGACACCTCGAACGTCGGGATAGCGTCCGGGAAACACCTGGAATTAAATAATATTGTTTTGAACGACCCCACCCACCCTCCCTGTAGTGGCTAGGGTGGTAAACCTGAATTGAGGTGACGAAAAATTTTATTTTTGATTTCTGCTATATAATTGAGTGTTATACATTGACAACCCCTTACGGGAAGTCTAGACCAACTAAAGGGACTATACATCCCGTGTTTTGACGAAAATATTAACACTTTTGATTCTTTTAAAAACTTTTTCTTTTAACTTATTGACTAGACTTTGACTTGCGGAAGGTGCACTAGACTATCCCCCCTTTTTTACGGGAAGTGCAGCTTAATATTATTAACGGTGATCCCTTTTTACAAGGATCCACTTGCGTATCCCCTGACTGTATAAATGTTCGGCTTTCGGACGCCAGCGAAGAAGGACGGGAAGATGACCTCACAAGGCACGACCGACACACTTGACTCACCAACTGAAAGGGGGAAGGCAGGACCCTCCCCACAAAATGTTCGACGCAGCATCGGAGATTCCGAGATAGGAATAGCGGAGCCTAAAGCCAAGTCTCCAGGGACCACGAAGAGGACTGCGTTACCTTCCGCTGAGACCGCCGATGTGACATCTGGTCCGGAAAAACCGAGCCTGCTGGAGGCTCGTAGGGCGTCGGCGGAGGTTGCGGGGGCTTCCACTGCTCCAGGACCCAAGTACCCGAGTCGAACGGCGGAAGCGCGAGCTTGCTTGAATAAAGCAAAGCTGCATTTAGGCAACTCGCGTAATTTAAAAACCCTGATTAAGGACGAGGTGCTTGGGGCTATAAACCGACTTTTTGAGCTCGTAAAAGAGGCCGAAAGATGCAAGGCACAGCCTGGCACCGCTATACCCCCAACCCCAGCCCCTGGGGGCGTGGAAGAAGTGGGAAGGGACACGCCAGGGTTGTGCAAGGGAGGCCACCAAGAAGCCGGCGAACTCATAGCAAGACTGGACGAACATAGCAAGCTGCTCGAAAAAAACAAGCAGGAAATGGAGAAGTTGAAAGATGTACTGATGCAGCAAGTGGAGGTAAAAGCCACCTACGCGAGTGTAGCGGCCGGTCCGCCTAGGGGGCGTCCCCTGGGGGCTACGGCCATGCACTCCGTGGTGGTCACCTCCACTGATAACAACGAGACTGGAGAACAGGTGTTAGAAAAATTAAGGAAAGCTGTGAACGCCAAGGAAGAAGGAGTCCAAATTGATAGAGTAAGGAAGGCAAGGGACAGTAAAGTCATAGTAGGATGTAGGACACAGGAAGAAATAAGCAAGGTAAAGGACAGAATAAGGAAAGCCGGGAAAGACCTTAATGTAGAGGACGTTAAAAACAAAGACCCATATATAATCCTTAGGGACGTCTTGCAGTACAACACAGACAAGGAAATTGTGGAGGCCATAAAAGCCCAGAATAAAAATATTCTGGGGAATGTGAGCAAAGAGGAGTACCGGATAGAAATTAAATATAGGAGGAAAACTCGAAACCCACATACAGCTCACGTGGTAGCCCAGACGTCGCCGCAGGTCTGGGCACAATTGACAGAGGCAGGAGCGGTACACATCGACTTGCAGAGGATCAAGGTCGCGGACCAGTCACCCCTGATCCAGTGTACGCGGTGCCTGGGCTTCGGGCATACCAAACGGTTCTGCAGCGAAGCACAGGACCTATGCAGTCACTGCGGAGGGCCGCACCTCAGGGCGGAGTGTGCCGACATGCTGGCTGGAGAACCGCCGGCATGCTGCAACTGTCGCAATGCCAAGTTGGAAAAGATCGACCATAATGCCTTCAGTGATGACTGCCCGGTGAAAAGAAGGTGGGACACCATAGCTAGATCCTGTGTGGCGTATTGCTAAGGTGGTCCCAGGCGTAAACAATAGAGGCAGTACACATGAGAGTGTCCCCCACCACTATTGCGCGGTACAGGCTAATCTCCAAAGATGCGAACTCGCCACAGCCGAATTGATTACTGAAGCCGGGAAAAGGCAATGGATGTTCGCAATGGTCCAGGAGCCATATATAGGCGCGATCGGGGAGATGAAGAGCTATCCAGGCGCACGAATAGTGCAGTGTGCTAGGAGAACCGAGAAGGTGAATAAGGCGGCCATTGCACTGTTTGACGACACCATTGACCTCATACACTGCCCAACCCTGACGACCGAAAACTTCGCAGTAGCGAGGTTAAGGACGGGGGCCTGGGAGATAGGAGTGGTGTCAGTGTACCTGGATGGTGGACAGCCTATTGAGCCAGACCTGGACCATATAAAAGTAATAATGGAGGGGATTGGAAGCAGACGCGTAATATTGGGGGGGGATGTAAATGCATGGAATACTTGGTGGGGAAGTCGGGAAGTGGACCAGAGAGGAGAGGCTTTGGCAGGCACGCTGGATGAGCTGGGACTTCACATTCTAAACCTCGGAACAACACCTACCTTTGATGTAGTTAGAGGAGAAAGGAGGTTTTGTAGCTGCGTAGACATAACTACATGCACCGAGGACATGCTTGGTGGGGTGGAGAACTGGAGACTCTCAGGAGATGTGACCGTATCGGACCACAGGGCAATCTTGTTTGAGCTAAATTTGGAAAAATCTGTAGGAACAAATATCAAAAGAACAACAAGGAAATACAACACAAAAAAGGCAAACTGGACAAAGTTTTATGAAAAACTTAACCAAGTCTGTGAAAATAAAAACATAAACAAAAATGAAATAGACAAAATATATACAATAGAAGATTTGGATGAGATAACGGGAAAAATTACAGAAGCAATAGAGGAAGTTTGTGAAGTAACTATACCAAAAATTAAGAATAGGAAACAGACAGGATTGCCCTGGTGGACCGAGGAGTTAACACGCATGAAAGAGGAGGTTAAAAGGAAAAAGAGGAGGGTCTCCAGCGCTGCACCGGTGCGCCGGGCGTGGGTCGTCGAGCAGTATCTGGCAGCGAAGGAGGAATATAAACGGAAGGTGAGGACCGCTCAGACAGCGAGCTGGAAAGAGTTTTGCGGAAGGCAGGAACGAGAAACAATGTGGGACAGTATCTATAGGGTGATAGCCCGCACAACTAAAAGGCAGGAGGACATACCACTAGTCCAAGGAGACCGAGTCCTCACTGGTGAAGAGTCGGCCAGGATGCTGGCGGAGACATTTTATCCTGAGGATAAAACAATAGACGACGATGCGGACCATAAGGAAGTAAGGGAGTTGGCAAATAGAGTTAACGAGAGGTCGGATGGTGAGGCATTCGATCCTCTATTTACAACAGAAGAACTGAAGCTGGCCGCATCTAGTTTCAACCCCAAGAAAGCTCCTGGCATCGACGGATTCACAGCTGATATATGTAGGGCGGCTATCGCCCATAACCCACAGCTGTTCCTGGCGCTGCTGAACAGGTGCCTCAACTTGTCCCACTTCCCGACCATCTGGAAGGAGGCAGTGGTGGCAGTCCTCAGGAAGCAGGGGAAGGAAGACTATACCCATCCCAAATCCTACCGGCCGATTGGGCTTTTGCCGGTCATGGGAAAAATCTTCGAAAAGATGATCACAAGACGCATCAGGTGGCACATCTTGCCGGAGGCTAGTAGAAGCCAGTACGGGTTCACGCCGCAGCGCAGTACCGAAGACTCCCTCTATGTCATGATTAGGCACATAAGAGATAAAATAAAAGAGAAAAAACTCGTAGTCGTAATATCATTAGACATAGAGGGAGCCTTTGATAGCGCATGGTGGCCCGCAATGAAGTGTCGGCTGGCAGAAACCACATGCCCGGTAAACCTGAGGCGTCTTGTGGACAGCTATCTAAGAGATCGGAGAGTGCGGGTTAGGTACGCGGGTGCCGAATGTCGGCGAGAAACATCTAAAGGCTGCGTACAGGGCTCAATAGGAGGGCCTACCTTTTGGAATTTGCTCCTTGATCCCCTGCTCAAGGAACTCGAGGGAAGAGGCGATCACTGTCAAGCATTCGCGGATGATGTGGTCCTGATTTTCTCGGGACATACAGCGCTTGATGTCCAGAGGCGGGCGAACGAGGCTCTGGCGCGTGTGCGGAAGTGGGGAGTCAGAAATAAACTAAAGTTTGCTCCGCACAAGACCAAGGCTATGGTCTTGACAAACAAATTAAAGTACGACTCACCACTTCTGCGCATGGGCGGGGAGGACATCGCCTTGTCTCGGGACATCAAGATACTCGGGCTTACAGTGGATGACAAGTTGACATTTAACGCCCACGTGTCGAACATATGCAGGAAGGCGCTCAACTTGTACAAACACTTATCGAGGGCGGCAAAAATCAGCTGGGGCTTGGGACCCGAGATCATCAGGACCATATACATCGCGGTAGTGGAGCCGGTGATTATGTACGCGGCGAGTGCCTGGGGATCTGCAACAAATAAAGTAGGGATTAGGAAGCATCTTGAAGCGGTCCAACGCGGGTTTGTGCAAAAAATTATTAAGGCGTACAGGACAACGTCGTTGAACTCGGCCTTGTTACTCTCCGGACTGCTTCCACTGGATCTTAGGGTCCGGGAAGCAGCCTCTCTTTATGAGATAAAAAGAGGTTTTTCCAGGAGAGTGACAGGGGACCGAGATATTGAAACACCGGTCCCTTTCACGCAAATACCGCACCCCGCATACCAAATCGGGATAGAGTATGAATGTGTGGTGGACGGTGCAGAGCTAGACCAGCAGGGACTCGCCAATCCGAAGATCTACACCGACGGAAGTAAAATAGAGGGTAAGGTCGGAGCGGCGCTGTCCCTGTGGGAAAACGGCAGGGAGATCAAGGCCCAGAAGTTTAAGCTGGAGAGCTTCTGCACCGTTTACCAGGCAGAATTACTCGCATTACAGAAAGCGACCGAATTGGCGTTGAAATACCCGGCTCAAACCCTTGAAGTCTACTGCGACTCCAGGTCGGCCCTAGAAACAGTGACCCACGGAGTTTCCTTCCATCCCCTTGCTGTTAAGATACGAACAAACATCCTGACCAACGTGGAACGCGGTAAAATTATAAAGTTTTATTGGATCAAAGCACACGCGGGGCTGGAAGGAAACGAACGGGCCGACGAACTGGCAAAGGAGGCAGCAGTGGGTAAAAAGACGAGACCGGATTACGATCTGTGCCCGGTTTCATTCGTCAAGCGACAGATCCGAATGGAGTCGCTTGACGAATGGAACCGGAGGTACCAGTCGGGTGTAACGGCTTCAACCACTAAGGCTTTTCTTCCCGACGCCATTGCTGCATACGGAATTGTAAGAAAACTCACCCTTGATCCGTTGCTGGTGCAGGTGTTAACGGGGCATGGCGGGTTCTCCGAGTACTTGAACCGCTTCAAGTGCAAGGAGAGCCCGGCATGTCCCTGTGACCCGGCCAAGAATGAGAGTGTGCTGCACGTGCTGACAGAGTGTCCCATATATGGGAAAGAAAGATATGAAGTGGAGATGGAAAATGACATCAAAATAAGTTTGGACAATTTGCCTTGTATTATAGCAAACAAAAAAGTAAGAAATAAATTTTTAGTTTTTTGTAAAGAAGTGGCTGCAAAAGTTGTAAAAACAAATAAAGTATAACAAAAGATACACTATCATATATAAAATAAGTATAAATGAAAAGTGATCGAGAAATAGTAATTAAATTGTTGTATTGGATTAGATAAAATTGCCTTTTAAAAATTTAGAGTCTAAAAATAAATTAAACTTAACTTACTTAAGAAGAAATGTAACAGAAATGGATTAAAAAATTACATAGATAAAACAGTCTCTGATTGAACACGTCAGGGGATAGTAGGAAGGCAGGAGTTAGGGTTTTAGCCGGTAAGAGTCCGGCACTACCCAAGCCACGTCATACGTGAGGTGGCTTGGGTGTCCATGAGGATTTCCCCCTCCTGCCCCCAAAAAAAAAAAAAAAAAAAAAAAAAAAAAAAAAAAAAAAAAAAAAAAAAAAAACCTAACCTAACCTAACCTAACCTTTTTTTTTTTTTTTTTTTTTTTTTTTTTTTTGTTCTCGGGGTGGAAATCCTCATGGATGTCCCCCGCCCTGGGGAGGGCGGGGGGGTCTGTCAGACTCTTACTGACTAAAACCACCCCGTTGTTCCGTCACACACGTGAACCGGAGGCCACGGGAACACATAAGTAGTCTTCCGCAGCCTCCGACTAGTGCCGGCCCGCCACTGCGGGCCCCGTCCCGGTCAAAGGGGGGAGTGAGGTGTTCGACTCCCCCCGTGACGTTACGTCTCTGAGGGGCGCGCGTGGAACACTACGCGCCACCGCCTCGGGTCCTGCTGGATGGGGGGCGGCGGACGTCCCCGAGTCCGCCGCCCCTGGACCCGTTTAGGGGGGTTG
This sequence comes from Thalpophila matura, assembly GCA_948465475.1. Classification (NCBI taxonomy): domain Eukaryota; kingdom Metazoa; phylum Arthropoda; class Insecta; order Lepidoptera; family Noctuidae; genus Thalpophila; species Thalpophila matura. The sequence goes on along the minus strand of OX419186.1, from coordinate 18,600,626 downwards.
GAAGAGGGCGTTGTCCGCCCTCCGCCGACGCCCGGTGCGCCTGCTGCGGGCCGGGAGAGCACTCGTCATCTCCCTCTCCCTTTCCGCAGCCTCCTTCTGCGACATGACAGTTTCGCAGAAGGAGATCACTGCGTCCCACGACTCTGCGCCGCCAACCATCGCGCGAACGACGGCCGGCAGCGACAGGTCGGGTCCCACTTCCGCAACGAGGGCACGGCGCGGCTCCTCCCATGCGGCACACTCTGCCAGCGTATGCCGCGCCGTGTCCTCCCGACAATGGACGCAGTGATGGCACCGAGCGTCCGGCTCCCTGTTTATGCGACACAGGTACTTCCCGAAGCAACCATGCCCCGAGAGCACCTGCGCCGCCCGAAACGACAGGGAGCCGTGCCTCCTCCCGAGCCAGTCGTCGAGCACCGGCCGGATCGCCTCGACGGTTGCGAGGCCGGCGGTAGGGCGCGAAAGCCTGTCCCGCCATTCCGCCACCAGGGCCCTACGGAGCTCGGACCGGCGCCGCGCAATCTGCCGCGGCACCAGTCTTTCGCCCCGCGTCCGCGCCTCCTCGCGCCACCGATACAGCGACGCGAGGGCTCTCGCCTCCAGGTCCCAGGGCGGGGATCCGGCCAGTGCGCAAGCCGCCTCGTAGGAGATCGTGCGATACCCTCTGATGACCCTGACGGCCATCGCCCTCTGCGGTTTTCGCAGCACCGCGATGCTGCGGGCCGTCAGGTCAGCGGCCCACACCGGGGCCCCATACAGGGCCATGGATCGCACGATCCCCACGTACAACCGCCTACAGGCGGTGCTCGGGCCCCCCAGATTGGGAAGCAGCGTTGACAGCGCGCCCGCCGCGCCCAACAACCTCGGCGCCAGCCGCCGGAAGTGGGGGCCGAAGTCCCACCGGCTGTCGAGCACCAATCCCAGGTACTTCATGGTAGACTCGACAGCGATTCGAGCCCCCCCGACCACGATGTGTGATCCCGGCGGCGGCGCCCGTCGGGGGCCATGGAAAACGATGGCCTCCGACTTGTTGAGGGCCACCTCCAGGCCCAGGCGCCGGATGCGGCTCACCACCTGCGAGACCGCAGCCGTAGCCAGCAACGCTGCCTCCCTGTGCGAGCTCCCCCGGGCGGTGACCAGCGTGTCGTCCGCGTAACACGTCAGGTCCACCCCCGGCTGGAGCTCGCCCCTCAGCACCCAGTCGTACCCGATGTTCCACAGGAGCGGCCCCAGTACCGAACCCTGTGGAACACCGCACGACATATCGCGCCGGCCTCTGCCGTCGCGTCCCCCGTAGGTGACACACCTCTCTGCCAGATAGGCCCCAACCACGCGGCGGAGGTAGGAAGGCACCCGATGATATCGCAGTGCCTCCCTTATGCAACTCCAGGGCAGGGTGTTGAACGCGTTGGAGATGTCCAAGGACACCGCCAGCACCACCCCGCCCCGGGACACCGCTTCCTCCGCCAGGACTCTCACTCGCGTGATGGCGTCGATAGTGGAGCGCCCATGCCGAAACCCGAACTGGCTGTCGTCCAGGTCCGGCCCCTCTCTGCACAAGTGGCTGACGAGGCGGTCCGCGATGATCCGCTCGAAGAGCTTGCCCGCCTCGTCTAGCAGCACTATGGGCCGGTATGCGGACGGCGAGTCCGCAGGGCGCCCCGCCTTCCTGAGCAGGACCAGTCGACCCGCCTTCCATACGGCAGGAAACTGGCCCCGCTCGAGGCACGCGGAGAAGAGTCCTCTCAGCTGGGGCTCTAGAGCCCTCAGGGCGAGGACGAGGGCGCGGCCGGGTATTCCATCGGGCCCCGGGGCAACGTTCTTGGCCCGGAGCCGCATCACGGCCGCCCTCATCTCCGGCTGTGTCACCTCAGGGGAGCTTGCGCTCTCCTCGTCTGACTCTGCGGCTGCAGGCAGCGCCATCGGCGGTGGTACGTGCTCATCCCTCGCAGGGAAGAGGGTTGCGACCACTTGTTCCAGCAGCTGGGGCTGGAGACCCTCCGCGATCGGGGGCGCCCAAGGACGGAGTTTTCCTCTGACCATCCGGTAGGGGCGCCCCCACGGGTCCCCGTCTAGGGTCGCCAACAGCTCCTCCCTGGCACGCGTCTTGGCTTCGCCGATGGCCAAACCTAACCTAACCTAACCTAACCTAACCTAACCTAACCTAACCTAACCTAACCTAACCTAACCTAACCTAACCTAACCTAACCTAACCTTTTTTTTTTTTTTTTTTTTTTTTTGTTCTCGGGGTGGAAATCCTCATGGATGTCCCCCGCCCTGGGGAGGGCGGGGGGGTCTGTCAGACTCTTACTGACTAAAACCACCCCGGTGTTCCGTCACACACGTGAACCGGAGGCCACGGGAACACATAAGTAGTCTTCCGCAGCCTCCGACTAGTGCCGGCCCGCCACTGCGAGCCCCGTCCCGGTCAAAGGGGGGAGTGAGGTGTTCGACTCCCCCCGTGACGTCACGTCTCTGAAGGGCGCGCGTGGAACACTACGCGCCACCGCCTCGGGTCCTGCTGGATGGATGGGGGGCGGCGGACGTCCCCGAGTCCGCCGCCCCTGGACCCGTTTAGGGGGGTTGGAAGAGGGCGTTGTCCGCCCTCCGCCGACGCCCGGTGCGCCTGCTGCGGGCCGGGAGAGCACTCGTCATCTCCCTCTCCCTTTCCGCAGCCTCCTTCTGCGACATGACAGTTTCGCAGAAGGAGATCACTGCGTCCCACGACTCTGCACCGCCAACCATCGCGCGAACGACGGCCGGCAGCGACAGGTCGGGTCCCACTTCCGCAACGAGGGCACGGCGCGGCTCCTCCCATGCGGCACACTCTGCCAGCGTATGCCGCGCCGTGTCCTCCCGACAATGGACGCAGTGATGGCACCGAGCGTCCGGCTCCCTGTTTATGCGACACAGGTACTTCCCGAAGCAACCATGCCCCGAGAGCACCTGCGCCGCCCGAAACGACAGGGAGCCGTGCCTCCTCCCGAGCCAGTCGTCGAGCACCGGCCGGATCGCCTCGACGGTTGCGAGGCCGGCGGTAGGGCGCGAAAGCCTGTCCCGCCATTCCGCCACCAGGGCCCTACGGAGCTCGGACCGGCGCCGCGCAATCTGCCGCGGCACCAGTCTTTCGCCCCGCGTCCGCGCCTCCTCGCGCCACCGATACAGTGACGCGAGGGCTCTCGCCTCCAGGTCCCAGGGCGGGGATCCGGCCAGTGCGCAAGCCGCCTCGTAGGAGATCGTGCGATACCCTCTGATGACCCTGACGGCCATCGCCCTCTGCGGTTTTCGCAGCACCGCGATGCTGCGGGCCGTCAGGTCAGCAGCCCACACCGGGGCCCCATACAGGGCCATGGATCGCACGATCCCCACGTACAACCGCCTACAGGCGGTGCTCGGGCCCCCCAGATTGGGAAGCAGCGTTGACAGCGCGCCCGCCGCGCCCAACAACCTCGGCGCCAGCCGCCGGAAGTGGGGGCCGAAGTCCCACCGGCTGTCGAGCACCAATCCCAGGTACTTCATGGTAGACTCGACAGCGATTCGAGCCCCCCCGACCACGATGTGTGATCCCGGCGGCGGCGCCCGTCGGGGGCCATGGAAAACGATGGCCTCCGACTTATTGAGGGCCACCTCCAGGCCCAGGCGCCGGATGCGGCTCACCACCTGCGAGACCGCAGCCGTAGCCAGCAACGCTGCCTCCCTGTGCGAGCTCCCCCGGGCGGTGACCAGCGTGTCGTCCGCGTAACACGTCAGGTCCACCCCCGGCTGGAGCTCGCCCCTCAGCACCCAGTCGTACCCGATGTTCCACAGGAGCGGCCCCAATACCGAACCCTGTGGAACACCGCACGACATATCGCGCCGGCCTCTGCCGTCGCGTCCCCTGTAGGTGACACACCTCTCTGCCAGATAGGCCCCAACCACGCGGCGGAGGTAGGAAGGCACCCGATGATATCGCAGTGCCTCCCTTATGCAACTCCAGGGCAGGGTGTTGAACGCGTTGGAGATGTCCAAGGACACCGCCAGCACCACCCCGCCCCGGGACACCGCTTCCTCCGCCAGGACTCTCACTCGCGTGATGGCGTCGATAGTGGAGCGCCCATGCCGAAACCCGAACTGGCTGTCATCCAGGTCCGGCCCCTCTCTGCAACCTAACCTAACCTAACCTAACCTAACCTTTTTTTTTTTTTTTTTTTTTTTTTTTTGTTCTCGGGGTGGAAATCCTCATGGATGTCCCCCGCCCTGGGGAGGGCGGGGGGGTCTGTCAGACTCTTACTGACTAAAACCACCCCGGTGTTCCGTCACACACGTGAACCGGAGGCCACGGGAACACATAAGTATTCTTCCGCAGCCTCCGACTAGTGCCGGCCCGCCGCTGCGGGCCCCGTCCCGGTCAAAGGGGGGAGTGAGGTGTTCGACTCCCCCCGTGACGTCACGTCTCTGAAGGGCGCGCGTGGAACACTACGCGCCACCGCCTCGGGTCCTGCTGGATGGGGGGCGGCGGACGTCCCCGAGTCCGCCGCCCCTGGACCCGTTTAGGGGGGTTGGAAGAGGGCGTTGTCCGCCCTCCGCCGACGCCCGGTGCGCCTGCTGCGGGCCGGGAGAGCACTCGTCATCTCCCTCTCCCTTTCCGCAGCCTCCTTCTGCGACATGACAGTTTCGCAGAAGGAGATCACCGCGTCCCACGACTCTGCGCCGCCAACCATCGCGCGAACGACGGCCGGCAGCGACAGGTCGGGTCCCACTTCCGCAACGAGGGCACGGCGCGGCTCCTCCCATGCGGCACACTCTGCCAGCGTATGCCGCGCCGTGTCCTCCCGACAATGGACGCAGTGATGGCACCGAGCGTCCGGCTCCCTGTTTATGCGACACAGGTACTTCCCGAAGCAACCATGCCCCGAGAGCACCTGCGCCGCCCGAAACGACAGGGAGCCGTGCCTCCTCCCGAGCCAGTCGTCGAGCACCGGCCGGATCGCCTCGACGGTTGCGAGGCCGGCGGTAGGGCGCGAAAGCCTGTCCCGCCATTCCGCCACCAGGGCCCTACGGAGCTCGGACCGGCGCCGCGCAATCTGCCGCGGCACCAGTCTTTCGCCCCGCGTCCGCGCCTCCTCGCGCCACCGATACAGCGACGCGAGGGCTCTCGCCTCCAGGTCCCAGGGCGGGGATCCGGCCAGTGCGCAAGCCGCCTCGTAGGAGATCGTGCGATACCCTCTGATGACCCTGACGGCCATCGCCCTCTGCGGTTTTCGCAGCACCGCGATGCTGCGGGCCGTCAGGTCAGCAGCCCACACCGGGGCCCCATACAGGGCCATGGATCGCACGATCCCCACGTACAACCGCCTACAGGCGGTGCTCGGGCCCCCCAGATTGGGAAGCAGCGTTGACAGCGCGCCCGCCGCGCCCAACAACCTCGGCGCCAGCCGCCGGAAGTGGGGGCCGAAGTCCCACCGGCTGTCGAGCACCAATCCCAGGTACTTCATGGTAGACTCGACAGCGATTCGAGCCCCCCCGACCACGATGTGTGATCCCGGCGGCGGCGCCCGTCGGGGGCCATGGAAAACGATGGCCTCCGACTTGTTGAGGGCCACCTCCAGGCCCAGGCGCCGGATGCGGCTCACCACCTGCGAGACCGCAGCCGTAGCCAGCAACGCTGCCTCCCTGTGCGAGCTCCCCCGGGCGGTGACCAGCGTGTCGTCCGCGTAACACGTCAGGTCCACCCCCGGCTGGAGCTCGCCCCTCAGCACCCAGTCGTACCCGATGTTCCACAGGAGCGGCCCCAATACCGAACCCTGTGGAACACCGCACGACATATCGCGCCGGCCTCTGCCGTCGCGTCCCCTGTAGGTGACACACCTCTCTGCCAGATAGGCCCCAACCACGCGGCGGAGGTAGGAAGGCACCCGATGATATCGCAGTGCCTCCCTTATGCAACTCCAGGGCAGGGTGTTGAACGCGTTGGAGATGTCCAAGGACACCGCCAGCACCACCCCGCCCCGGGACACCGCTTCCTCCGCCAGGACTCTCACTCGCGTGATGGCGTCGATAGTGGAGCGCCCATGCCGAAACCCGAACTGGCTGTCGTCCAGGTCCGGCCCCTCTCTGCACAAGTGGCTGACGAGGCGGTCCGCGATGATCCGCTCGAAGAGCTTGCCCGCCTCGTCTAGCAGCACTATGGGCCGGTATGCGGACGGCGAGTCCGCAGGGCGCCCCGCCTTCCTGAGCAGGACCAGTCGACCCGCCTTCCATACGGCAGGAAACTGGCCCCGCTCGAGGCACGCGGAGAAGAGTCCTCTCAGCTGGGGCTCTAGAGCCCTCAGGGCGAGGACGAGAGCGCGGCCGGGTATTCCATCGGGCCCCGGGGCAACGTTCTTGGCCCGGAGCCGCATCACGGCCGCCCTCATCTCCGGCTGTGTCACCTCAGGGGAGCTTGCGCTCTCCTCGTCTGACTCTGCGGCTGCAGGCAGCGCCATCGGCGGTGGTACGTGCTCATCCCTCGCAGGGAAGAGGGTTGCGACCACTTGTTCCAGCAGCTGGGGCTGGAGACCCTCCGCGATCGGGGGCGCCCAAGGACGGAGTTTTCCTCTGACCATCCGGTAGGGGCGCCCCCACGGGTCCCCGTCTAGGGTCGCCAACAGCTCCTCCCTGGCACGCGTCTTGGCTTCGCCGATGGCCAGCCGCAGAGCCTCTTTCGCCGCGCGGTACACCTCATACCGCGCGGTTTCCTCCTCGGGAATCCGTCGACGTCTCCTCCGGTACCGAGTGTACTGGCGTCTAGCCGCTACGCACGAGACGCGCAGCTGCGCAATCTCGTCGGACCACCAGTACACCCGGCGCCTCGCAGACTGAGTGCGAACCCGGGGCATGGACGCGTCGCAGATTTGCGTCATCGCCCCGCGGAACCACTGCGCCTCCTCTTCGACGTCGACGGAACCTAACCTAACCTAACCTAACCTTTTTTTTTTTTTTTTTTTTTTTTTTTTTTTTTTTTTTTTTTTTTTTTTTTTTTTTTTTTTTTTTGTACGTGTGGGGAATCCTCATAGGATGTCCCCCGCCCTAGGGGGGGCGGGGGGGTCTGTCAGACTTTTACTGACTAAACCCCACACGGTGTTCCTCCATCTACCTTAAGCCGGGGGGGGCCGAGAGATACTCGCACATTCTTCCGCACCCCCCGGCAGGTCTTGGCCCGCCAACTAAGGCGGGCCCCGTCACCCTATGCGGCCGTCACCCTACGGCCGCACTCCCAAGGCGCGCGCGGAACACGGCGCGCAACCTTCACAGGGCCTGCATCTGTTCGGGCGACGAACCCCCTAGTTCGCCGCCCGCAGGCCGCACCCTACGGTGGCCGGAGGTCATTGGCCGCCCTACGGCGCCCGGTGCGTCTGCTGCGGGTGGAGAGAGGGGATAGTGCCTCCCTCTCCCTTTCCGCCGCCTCCTTGGCGTCCATCACCTCCTCGCAGAAGGAGGCGACGGCATTCCAAGCGCTCTCGCCACCGACCATGGACAGAACCACGGCCGGCAGCGAGAGGTCACCCGCAGCGTTGACCGCCGCACGGAGGACACGGCGCTGCTCTGCCCATGCTGGGCATACCTCCAAGGTATGCTGCGCCGTGTCGTCGCGGCAGTCACAGTGATGGCAACCGGGCGCCGGCTCCCGACCTATGCGGCACAGGTACTTTCCGAAGCACCCATGTCCGGAAAGCACCTGTGTGAGCCGGAAGCTGAGGGCGCCATGCCTTCTCTCCAGCCACTCCTTCATGACGGGTCTTACCGCCGCTATTGCGGCGTGCCCTTTTTTTTTTTTTTTTTTTTTTTTTTTTTTTTTTTTTTTTTTTTTTTTTTTTTTTTTTTTTTTTTTTTTTTTTTTTTTTTTTCGAGGTGGAAATCCTCATGGATGTCCCCCGCCCTGGGGAGGGCGGAGGGGTCTGTCAGACTCTTACTGACTAAAACCACCCCGGTGTTCCTCCAATTACCTTACGCCGGGGGCGCGGGAGTCGCTTGCGCATTCGTCCGCACCCCCGGCAGGTATTGGCCCGCCAAATGAAAGGCGGGCCCCGTCACCCTATGCGGCCGTCATGCACGGCCGCAATTCCTCTAGAGAGGCGCGCGCGGAACACGTCGCGCCACCGTCTCGGGCCTGTTTCCGTTCGGGCGACGGACGCCCCAAGTCCGCCGCCCGCAGGCCGCACCCTATGGTGGCCGGAGATCGTTGGCCGCCCTACGGCGCCCGGTGCGTCTGCTGCGGATGGGGAGAGAGGACACCGCCTCCCTCTCCCTTTCCGCCGCCTCCTTGGCGTCCATCACCTCCTCGCAGAAGGAGGCGACGGCGTTCCAAGCGCTCTCGCTGCCGACCATGGCCTCAACCACGGCCGGGAGCGAGAGGCCACCCGCAGCTCCGACCGCCGCGACGAGGTCACGGCGCTGCACTGCCCAAGCTGGGCACTCCTCCAGTGTGTGCTGCGCCGTGTCGTCGGGGCAGTCACCGCAATGGTGGCAACCGGGCGTCGGCTCCCGGCCTATACGGCACAGGTACTTTCCGAAGCAATTGCGGCGTGCCCTAACCTAACCTAACCTAACCTAACCTAACCTAACCTAACCTAACCTAACCTAACCCAGTTAGTTTGCGTCCAGAAACCGCCGCGAACACCACGTTTTTCTGTCGCTCCGCAGTCAAAAATCTGAAAAAGTGGTATTTTTTACACGTACAGTGACGTGCGATATACCAAAAGACGCGGAATTGTGCAGTGCACGTGACAGTGTAAAGTGTTTCATCCGGAAAATCTCGGGAAAACTTTTATAGAGTGAAAACCGTAAAAACAGTGCTTTTCGCAACTTTAAAACGCGAATTACTCTAAAAGCAGATCGGTGACCCCAACGTTTCTTGTTGCCAAAACATCCGGCTCAACGGGGCGCATGCGGTGACACCTCAAGCGCGAAAATCGGCCTACGCAGTCAAGAGGTATAACACATTTTCAACTCAAATTTTCATGACCACGTGGCACGAGGTCATAGAAAGCGAAGAGATAGGACGCTGACTTTTTGACACATCGTAGCAGAAGACCTAAGAAGACTTTAACCGTTTTCAGAAAAATTTTATCTTTCCTGAAAACGTAGATAAAAATTTTCAAAGTCTCAAACTTCAGGAGCCACTACTGCAGAATCTTCAGGCGGAACCCTAATTTTTTATCCCGGATTCAGCTGCGCGCTGCTTAGCTGAAGAGATAGATAGTAAGTTTAGATTTTTTAGATTAAAAATAGGCAAATTATTTTAACTTTTTCAAAATTTTTAGTTTTTCAAAAAATTTGTTTAGCGTTTTTTCAAAATTTTTAAGTTTTTTATTTGTATTTAAAAGACCTCTATTTTATGCATATTTAATATATTTTTTCAAAATTTTTGGTTGTATGGTTCCGAAGTTATTTAATTTTAAGTGAATTTTCCTAATAAATAGGAAAATAATCATTTTAAATATATTTTGACGGTAGGATTGTGTCTGGGACACCTATCGGGTATAGATAGAGCCCAAACTCGCGCCCAATAGCTTCAAAAACGACCGAAATAGCTTTTTTCCGCCATTTTGGTTACGGTGGTTACCGCGGAAATTCCTTAATAACTCCGAAGCTATTGGACGTAGAGAACCCGGATTTTTTATAAACTTAGGGGCAGACAGAGGTCAATCTGGAAAATTGGTTTTCAGGCGTTTTCAGGACCTGAAAATTTTCAGCCCTGAAAACACATTGGCGGGATAGCGGAAGTCAAGCCGAGTGCAGCAATCGAAACCGCATCTCTCTACGACCAACGGTTCCGGAATTATAGCCTGTCAAACATAGCGTTTGACAGCTCGGCGGCCATATTGGCAATCTTTGAGCAGGCATTGCTCCGCTCTCCGGGGTCGTAGAGACTCGGGGTTTTCGAAGCTGTGTTTGGGGAGACAAAATCTACCTCTTCCATAGGTTTTCAGGCCACTTGGCGCTGAAAAATTTCAGGATCCTGAAAAGTGCCTGAAGCGATAGGGCAGGTCAGGGCAAGCCAGTCAAACCCAAACACGGGCTTTCTACGACCACTGTAAGGGAAGTTGTCCTGGGTCGAAGTTTGATTTTGACAGTTCTCGAACTGTCAAACCAAAATTCAGACCCGGATAGCTCCCGAACCGGAGGTCGTGGAAGACTCGGGTTTTCTTTGGGGACGTGGGCGGCACCTTCCCTACTTCTTTTTTGGGGTTTCAGGAGTTTTCAGGACCTGAAAAATTTTTCACCTGAAACCCACACCGAGTGATAGAGCTCGCCGAGCCCAGTCAGAAGATCCCAAACACGGCAGTTTTCGGGCGGGTGGTTCGGGAGAAAACTTGCGGTAACCAAATTCTGGCGGCCATCTTGGACCGGTAACCAGAACTTTGGATCGTGTTTTCTCCGGAACCCCTTGGGCTAGGATAGCGGTGTTTGGGTTTATTCGAAGGGGCTTGGAGAGACCTATCACTAGGTAGAGACAAAACGACTCTAGGTAGAGTTGAAAAATTTTTCACTTTATTTTTGACGGCGAAATTGGTTCCTGTAAACCTGAGAGCCCCTGGAAGCCTGTTCCTACTGTCATATAGGGTTAAAGACCAGTTAGAGCTGTGCTCTACATATATTTTTTTGACACGGACCCCCCTATACAGGGTCAAACAGTCACTTTATACACTTGACAACGTTCCCCTTTCAACTCGCACGACACACTACATCACACTCTCTCACACACATACACACAATGTTCCGTACACCAACAACATCTGACGTTGCCAAGAAAACCACTACTCCCAGCCCCGCTACTTCACCTGCGGCAGTGCCGGACGCTGCCAGGACCTTCATCAAAAGACCGGGAACAAAAAGAAGGTCGCTTGATAATATGGAGGCGTATAGGAAGCAGCAGCAAAACTATGCTGAGTTATCAAGCGACAAATTACTCCAGGAAGTGATGAAGACCTTTGAGGATATACCCTCAAAGGTCCAGGAATACCCTCAGATGAGGCGAGATATTAAATCCTTCCTGGAGACACAATCGGACAAGAGCATCCGCATACTCTTTGAGTTGAGCAAGCGGATGAAGAGTTTGGAAATGGCAGCGTCCGGGACTGGCACACATACGGTGGTTTTATCTTCCGAAAAAGAAGAAAAACTGCTGGAGAGACTGGGAGAAGTGGAAAATATACTGACCACGAGGCTCAGTCAAATGGAGGCTAATCTGAAGCATGAAATAGCAGAACTTTACACAGGAAACGACGATCGAGGCGCTGACCTGATTGACCGTATATTTTATAAAATTGACGAGACCAAGGTTGAAATAGATAAAACGACCGAGGGGGTCGTGGGACGGACGCAGGCTCTTCTCGAAGATCGGGTGGGCACTGTCGCCGGAGATGTCGCCGAAGCTAAAGCGCAAATAAGCGAGATAGCAAAGGGGCTGATTTCTGAGAGCAACACGGCCCCCAAGACATACGCCAGCGCCGTAGCAGCCAAACCCGAGCGTCGACCGGCGCTTCACTCAATGGCGGTGACCTCTGAAGACAGCCAAGAGACTGCCGATGAGGTACTCACGAGAGTGAAGAAGGCGGTCGACGCCAGGGGTACTGGCCTTAAAATAAATAAGGTGCGGAAGGCCAAGAACAGCACAGTTATATTAGGCTGCGACACGGAAGTGGAAATGGGAAGGGTGAGGGAGATAATAGAGAGCCGCGGTGATGGGCTAATAGTAGCGCCCATGAAGAACAAGGACCCACTCGTCGTCCTTAAAGACGTTTTTATGGACAGCGACGACGACGACATGATTAAGGCCCTGTACGCCCAAAACACCAACATCTTCATGGGCCTACCACAAGAGGAGATGGAATTGACACTCAAATATAAAAAGAGGACCAGAAATCCCAAGACGTCCCATGTTGTGATTCAGGTAAGGCCAAAGGTATGGCAGAGGATGACGGAGGCTGGTGCCCTCTATCTGGACTTACAAAGGGTTAGGGTAGAGGACCAGTCTCCGCTCATTCAGTGCACGAAGTGCCTCGCCTTTGGTCATGGCCGCAAGCTCTGCACCGAGAGTGTGGACAGGTGTAGTCACTGTGGAGGCCCGCACCTGCGCGAAAAATGCGCCGATTACACCGCGGGAATTGAACCGCAGTGCTGCAATTGCCTACACTCTAGGTTGCGGAGTACGGATCACAACGCTTTCAGCATCGAGTGTCCAACCCGCAAAAAGTGGGACTACCTGGCGCGATCTAACACGGCATATACATGACTCACCCACTCAGTGGAATACACACACATGACACAGAAACACACATACACACTGATATAAAAGTATATCATAAGTATATATGGAAATATCAAAACATGCAAATAAACACTGAACAAGTACACAAATAACAAAATAAGAACAGTTTAAGAAATAAGCCCGGAACAAGAAATGGCAATAAGTATATTATACTAACGAATATATATATTATTGACAAAGACAAAATAGAAATTATATAAAAAGAGGAAAATACATTGAGTCAAATATGTCACTATCCCATAGCTTATATAACAATAATCAAAAGACAGCTTAGGTAAAATGAATACCGGAAGGAACCATACAAATAAGTTAATACATAGGTTAATTAGAATAAAAATCAAATAATTGTAACTCACAAAAAGAACTGTATCATCATATAGAATTAGATGTTAAGAATGATAATGTAAGAATAAGGATAAAGAAATTGTTAATAGGATAAGGAAAGCTAATAAGCGCTAGTTGTAATATAATAAGAGATACAGTACTGTTAGTAAATAGAATAAGAAATACATTAGATATACCGTATTGAAAAGTAATCTAGATAAGAAAAATTGCACTGTTAGAAAAGATAGATGTTAAGAATTATGTAAGAGTAAGAATAAAGAAATTGTAATAGAATAAGAAATAGATAGTAAGCTGTAGATGTAAAAATGCAACATGGTTATAATAAATGGCTGCAAATGTAGTACAATTATTCCCCCGGTAAATAAAAATAAAAGTAAAAGTAGTGTAGGTAGCGGGAGTCCCACCCGGCTAAGAATGATAAGTGAAGGATGAAAGAAAGATAAGGAATGAGGCATGTCAGTGCGAGAGGCATACTAGAGAGAACTGGAATGGATGTGGTAACCAGAATAAAAAGAACTCTTCTCATGGAAGGGGAAAAGCAGAATTTATAAAAAAAAAAAAAAAAAAAAAAAAACCTAACCCAGTTTGTGCTCCGATCCTTAAGAGTGAGGTGTCGTTGGATGCGGAAAATTGATCCGCACAAAGTGCCGTGATTACTGTGAACCGGATTGCAGTGGTAAAAAAACCTTCAGTTAAAAACACCAAGTTTTGAGGTTAAGTGTGACTGGCTAAACCTTAAAACGCATACGCTGCCAAAACTAGTGCGGTGACCCCCCGTTTTTTCGCCGGAATCCGGTGGGGAACAAGGTTCCAGATCATCCGGAGCCCTCAAAATCATCGCGGCTTCGCTTTTTCGCGACTTATTCAGGATTTTGTGAAAGCCACGTGTCCTGAAAAACTGGAAGGAGTGGAGGTAGCGGCACGAAATTTGGCGCCAACCAAGAAGACCATCATACAAGGCGAGTGCAACAAAAATTAGAATTTTTTGACTGCTGGCAACTTTTATACGACAGTTATAAAGTTGGATTTTTCGACCCCTATAACATCGGACTGGAGACCTGTAACGAAAATCTGCAACTGCAGCTTGTTGCGCGCTTCCTAGAAGACTCTTAGTTTTTAATTTCAAAATTTTAGGTTTACCCATTTTTGTGTAGTAATTAATTTTCTGAAAAAACTTTAATTCCTGAAATTCAGTATTGAAATATAGTTTTTAAAATAAAGTCGAATTATAGTATTATAGTAGCTTATTTGTAGATAATATTGATATTTTTTTCATAATTTTAGGTTAAGTACCTTTAAAGATATTGAATTTAATGTGTTTTTTGCTAATAATTCTGTTAAAATAGCAAAATATTACTTTTTTATACCATAATTGTGTTTTTCCACCCTTTTTGAACTTATTTTAGAGAAAATTCAGCTCGGCTAACTTCAAAATTGGCGGAAATTGCGAATATCCGCCATTTTGAAGGGACCCGGGTATAAATTGTTTAATTTATAGCTCCAAAACTAATAGGCGTACAGAGCTGCGGTTTTCGGGTAAAAAGGGAGCATTTCTGGTAGTTTGTCGAAATCTAGTTTTCAGGCGTTTTCGGCCTGAAAAATTTTTCAGGCCTGAAAACCACCCTATCGTGTGCAGGAGGTGGAGCCGACGTGTATACTGAAAACCCGGCCGCGATACGGCCACGGGTTGCTGAGAAAACTTCGTTTTAAATCGCCGTTTGACAGCTCGGCGGCCATCTTGGCTAAACTAAAACGGCTCTAGCTCCTGAACCGGTAGACATTTTTGATATCTGTTTTCGAAGTTGTCTTCAGGGGATCAATACCTATCCCCCCCCTTCGGTTTCAGAGGGATCGGAGCTCAAAAATTTTGGATCCCTGAAAATAATTTCAGCGGATAGAGCCCGTCAGGCTGACTCTAATAAACCCAAACTCGGGTCTTCTACGACCTGTACGACCGGAGATATAGCAATTCAAAAAGTCACTTTGACGTTTACGGCGGCCATTTTGGAAAATTTCAAACACCTCTATCTCCGGAACCGCTGGTCGTAGAAGACTGGGGTTTTCACTGCTGACTTTGGCTCGACCCCAGCTACGCGGGAGAACTGGTTTCAGGAGCTTTCAGGGCCAAAAATTTTTCTAGTGCTGAAAACACGCGCAACAGGTAGATTTCAACGAGCACTTCAATTTGATCCCAAACACGGGGTTTTTCGGCCGGGGCGTTCGGGAGATACAGCCAATACCCGGGTTTTTCAGCTAACATATCCGGAAATTTCGGAAGGCTGTACCACCCGAACCCTTTGAGCTACGAGACCGTGCTTGGTATCGTTGTGAAGGGCTCGAGGAGATCTACCTTTTGAGTCCAACAAGTTGGCTCTACATAGAGCAGAAAAGTTTTTCGATCATAAATCGAAAACTAAGGGCCCTAAAGTGGTTTTTCTCGTGTAGCGGGATCACTGAGACTGCGAATAACGGACTCCCTGAGTCTCTACTTGTACCACCCTCAGACTGACTCTACATAGAGTCAAATATTGAATTATTTTGTTTTTATTGTTTTTGCTAGAGAGTGTTATTACTAAGGCTTTATTGAGCCTGACAGTAAGCTGTGTTCTCTTTACGACTTGTTGACCAACACTTATACTAAAATTTTCGTGTTTTCTTGTTGTGTTTTGTTTTATTTTATCATTAATTTATTAACTGGACTGCACGCATTTTTTACACTGCGTGCAGAACGCCTTTAGACGTTTACATACACTTTTGTGTTTTGTTATTTTATATCCCCACTGACGCATTCCTCTGACAATGTTCACTAGAACACCAGCGAAACCCGTCGGGGAAAATGAGAAACAAAAATCTCCGCCAAAAACACAGACGCTTTCGTCTGGCGCTGGACGCTGCGTTGGGAAACAAATTTCCCCGCCAAGGACGCAAGTGACTATGTCTAATGTTAGGCAGAGCGTAGAAAAGTTAGAGGCTGCAGGTTCAGAGCCGCTCAATTTGACTCCAGCCACCAGCAAGATGGAAGTTCAATTTCTACCTAGACAGGTTCTTGTGACACGTTTAGCCGAAGCTAAGGCAAACGTAGTTAAAGCCAAGACGAATATAAATAATTCGCGTAACTTAAAAGGTGACATCAAGACCAACGTGCTGGAGGCTATAGACAGACTATTCCAAATAATAAAAGAGGCGGACGCTGAGATCAAAAAACTCAAGAAAACGGGAGAGACACCTGCAGCTGACAGCGCAAACAACTCCCAGACAACACCCGACGAGACGCCCCGGAAAGAAACTGAGGAGAGAGACGACCGAATAATCTCTCAACTTAAAGAACAGAGCAAGCTACTCATTGAAAATGGTAGGAAAATGGATGAGTTAAAGGACAGGATGGAGCAACAACAGCAGCTCATAAGTATGAAAACCTACGCTGAGGCCACCGTAGCCCGATCCGCCTTGCATTCGCCCCCGCAAAGCGTGCTGCACTCTGTAGTAGTAACGTCCCAGGACGAAAGTGACACAGGAGACCAAGTTCTAACTAAGGTCAGAGAGGCAGTAAATGCCAAGGAAGGGTGGATCAGGGTGGAAAGGACTCGGAAAGGCAGAGACAGAAAGGTAATTATGAGCTGCAATACAGCCGAAGACAGACAAAAAGTGAAACAGAGGTTGGAAAGCTCCGGTAAAAGCCTAATTGTGGAGGAGGTAAAGAACAGGGACCCTCTTCTGAAACTAGCTGACGTCCTGACAGTCAACACTGACGAGGACGTCCTAAGGGCCTTCAGGAACCAAAACCGGGGCATATTCCAAGACCTAAAAGAGAGTGAAGACAGGCTGGAAATAAAATATAAAAGGAAAGCACGGAATCCGCATACTAGCCATATCGTTTTAAGTGCATCGCCTGCTATATGGAGGAGGGCGACCGATGCTGGAGCGGTCTATATCGACCTGCAACGCATCCGGGTGCTGGACCAGTCTCCACTGGTACAGTGCTCAAGGTGCCTTGGATATGGCCATAGCAGGAGATATTGCACAGATTCTGTAGACCTATGCAGCCACTGCGGAGGGCCGCACCTTAGGGCGCAGTGCTCCGATTGGCTTGCGGGAGTCGAACCGTCATGCAAAAACTGCACAGCGGCCAAGCTCGAGCGTAATGACCATAATGCCTTTAGCAACGATTGTCCCATACGCAGAAAGCGCGACGCTATAGCTCGCATGTCGGTAGCGTATTGCTAAGGGCACCCAGGAGAACCAACACCCGTACCGGGTGTTCCAGTGTAACCTCCAACGAAAGAAGCTGGCTACAGAGGAGTTAATGGTCGAAGCAACTAAAAGAAGAGCTGTAATAGCATTGATCCAGGAACCATATGTTGGTGGAGCGAAAAATATGAAGACATACCGTGGCGTCAGAATTTTCCAAAACTCAGGAGGAGGCACGGTCAAAGCAGCTATTGCTGTATTTGACCCCAACTTAGACGTCACGCAACACCCAGAGCTCACCACTGATAACATCGTGGTGGTGAGCGTGAGTACCAAACAATGGAAAATAACGGTAGTCTCATATTATTTCGAACCGGATCAACCTATTGAGCCGTACCTGGATCATATCAAGACAGTGGCAACGGCCATGACGAGAAGACTCATCGTTGGAGGTGACTGCAACGCAAAGAGCACCTGGTGGGGTAGCCCTGAGATTGACCACAGAGGGGACGATATGGTCGGTATGCTCCACGAGCTGGACCTCCATATCTTAAACAAAGGCGATACACCAACCTTTGATACAGTACGAGGCGGTAGACACTACACCAGTTTTGTTGACGTGACGGCCTGCACTATTGATATGCTAGACCTAGTGGAGGACTGGAAGGTGTCCGCAAATCTTACGAGCGCTGACCACAATGGTATTATTTTTGACATCAAACTTCAAAAATCGGTTGGGGTAAGTGTCAAGAGAACCACTAGACTGTACAATACTAGGAAAGCAAATTGGGAATCCTTTCATCACAAATTTAGGCAACAAATATTAGAATATAATTTAGAATTCAATAAAATTACCACAATCAACACAGTTAAGGAATTAGATACATTTATAAAAAATTACAATAAAGCCATTACAGACTCTAGTACTGCCTCTATACCAACAAAAAAGAACATAGAGACACTTACCCTACCATGGTGGTCAGAGGAGCTCGCGAAGATGAAGCAAGAAGTCACCACTAGGAAACGTAGAATCAAGAACGCCGCACCGATTCGGAAGCAAGGTGTAGTTGACGCGTACCTAACCGCCAAAAACGAGTATGAGGCTAAAGCAAAGGAGGCATACATAGCAAGTTGGAAGGAGTTCTGTGGTAAACAGGATAAGGAGAGTTTGTGGGAGGGTATTTACCGTGTTATAGGGAGGACAGCTAAGAGAGAAGAGGATATACCCTTGGAGGAAGGAGGCATCACCCTGGATGCTAAGGGCTCGGTGGAGCTGTTAGCGAAGTCGTTCTACCCGGAAGATCTAAGGGAGAACGAAGACCAGACGCACCAGGAAATAAGGAACCGAGTATCAGTTGTGAACACTCAACAGCTCGAGGGAGAGAACAACGACCCCCCGTTCACAATAACTGAAATGCTCACTGCTCTTGATTCCTTAAATCCGAAGAAAGCGCCTGGTGCCGACGGTTTCACTGCAGACATTTGTAGCCACGCCATAAAAAGCGACCCCAAACTTTTCCTGGAAGTACTCAACAAATGTCTAGAGCTCCACTACTTCCCAGCTGTCTGGAAGGAAGCTACGGTGATAGTGTTGAGGAAACCGGGGAAAGACTCGTACACAACACCCAAGTCCTATCGCCCCATAGGGCTGTTACCGGTGATGGGTAAAGTGTACGAGAAAATGCTGGTCGCCAGACTCAAGCACCACCTGTTACCGAAGCTTAACCCTAACCAGTTTGGATTCATGCCCCAAAAGAGCTGCGAAGACGCCCTCTATAAACTAATGGAGCACATAAAAACCAAACTAGACGAGAAAAAACTCATAACCGTCGTGTCATTGGATATAGAGGGCGCCTTTGACAGCGCGTGGTGGCCAGCGATCAGAGTCCAACTGGCAAAGGCAAACTGTCCGCTGAATATCAGGAAGGTGTTTGACAGCTACCTCGACCAAAGGAAGGTCACAGTGAGGTATAATGGGGAAACCTTGTGACGGAGTCATCCTTCTTTCATCATTTAGTGCTGGCAATCTTCCATTGCTGGCCACTTTATTCATCCCATTCTTCTAAATTCGGTTTAGATTTTAACTTTAAATTTCAAAATTAGAACATCTCATATTTTTTTGCATTGTTTCATCATTCTTTGTCTGGTCTCCAACGACATCACTGGCGCCCAATCGTACTCGAACTACTGAAGATTACCTACTGAAGATATTATAATATACTTACGGAACATTTACGCAATCCAGCAACCAAATTACTATCGAAGAATACAAACACAGATTGTACAAACCATAGAACCAAATCAGAAACACAGAACGGAATACAGAATTTTTGGAATACCAATCACAGTTGAAGAACATTTTTTTTTGTGAAGTGTGAAATATTTTTTTATAATTACTTGTTTTTATAGTTATTTCAAAATTCTAAAAAGCAATTTTTCGCTACCGTTTATCACTTTGGCCCACCTTCTCATAATTATTTTATTATATCACTGTACTTCAATAAATTATTATTTTATATTTATATTGTAATTGTGTTGTGTTGCTATAAACAACGTTCAGCGGTCCAGCCTTCGTTCCTGTCACTGCCTGTCACAAGTAAGTCATCACGTCACTCACCTTTTTTTCTTAAATTTATTTAATATTATCTATTATTTATAAAAAAGTATGCATACCATAATACATTAACACTTACAAAACACTTTTACAAATATCTACCTACCATATTACACTACACCACCAATCGGCTTACGGCCGAATCACAAACCTTTCGAATTCTGGAGTGTTTTTAAAACCATTCGTGGTCACTTCAGAAGGAGATTGGTTACTGACTCACAGCGTGCCTAAGGAGAATATCCTTAGGTATACGCGCAGGCAGACCACCGACCTACTGGGTGTATTCCTCGAGGTTCCCGAAACCGACAACCGAGACGCACCCGTACTAGGTGGTTGAAGACTTTACACACATTATCTTAATTTTATTAAAGTATTAAATATAATTAACTATTTATTCATATCATTTTCTTTCTTTTTATTTCATAAGTTATCTAATAGTCATGGATGTGTCACATCTGAATAAACCCGAAATTATTTATGAATTGAAATTGAGAAATGCTAATGTGATCCCTACGCAAACAGCTGATGATTTGCGGGCACAATTAATTTTATTACTACAAAATTTCGATGATAATCAACAATTATTTAGTCCGTATCCGTTTAGCCAAGACATAGAGGAAGTCAAAAAATGTTTATCCCTTATTGCGGCTCGAATTTTAGGTTACCCAAACCACAAAGACAAAGTTTCCACTTATTTATCTCACATTAAAAATCGCCTTAGTCATATGAATGTTAGCACAGAACTTTCAACAGATGACTTAGATTCCTACCAAAATCAATCCCAACAATTTTCGGAATTGCAGGCAAAATTTTTACAGTTAGAAAACAGTAATAACACCACATCAGCTTACCAATCAGCTGAATCGGTACAGTAAAACTCAACACTTTCATACTTTGACGTCCTCACTCAAAAACTCAGCAATATTTCCGACAAGTCACACACAGAAATTAAACGATTTAAGTACAAGGGTGACACCTGCCCGAAAGATTTCATCCAGAAAGTCGAAGAATTTGCGATTGCTAGAAATATTTCAAATGACAAATTATTTCTACACATATACGATATTTTAGTTGATACCCCGCTGGAATGGTTTCGCGCGCGTAAGGAGTCCATCCCAAACTGGGAATCTTTCAAAACTACTCTTATTAACGATTTTGGCATTACCGATTACGACTATAAATTAAAGAAAATTATTGACGCGCGAAGACACAAACCAAACGAACGTATAATATTTTATTTTTCGGAAATGGAATCGCTATTTAACAAATTACACGAACCATTATCCGAAAAGGCCAAAATTGATATATTGCGACGCAATCTTCGACCGGAATACAGTACACGCTTAACTCCTCACGACTTACAATCAACTAACACATTACTAGAATCATGTAAATGGTATGAAAATTGTATAGAGATATCCAATTTCAATACACCATCTACATTACCTACCCTTACTTTCAAACCTCAAAAACACTCTACCTCTTCTAGCTCCACAATTCCTACTATTCCACACTACCCTTTTGGTAATACAAATCAACCTACTTCTTCCAATTACCCTATACACCCAATACGTACAGACAATAACACTCCACTTAAACTCTATTGTCCCCGCTGTAGGAATAACAAACATGCTCTCGATAATTGTCCCTACAGTCATAAAGTTTGCTTTCGTTGTGGCAAGAAAGATGTCATCTTTACTAATTGTCCCACTTGTAATAAACAGAACCAAAAAAACTAATTACAGAGGAACGTAGAAAAATTAATTCTAATAATTTTGATCATTCAGATTGGACTAATTGGCTTAATACTATTAAAATATACTTTAAAGCATACAAAAATTCTACGCTCCTCTTTAATAATACTTCGGACTTTGAATGTCCATACCTTCACATAAAAGTAAATAATTTGACTTTAAATGGCTTACTAGATAGTGGCAGTGCTATTACAATTTTAGGTAATAACTCTCATGAGTTACTTATTAAATACGGTTTCAAATTAGAACGAGACCAAATTATTAAAGGAACGGTTGCTAATGGTCAAGCAATACATTCCATTGGTACAATCAAACTTCCTACCTTACTTAAAAACAAGTTTGCTATTATTACAGCTCATGTAATACCCAGTATTACTCAACCTTTGATACTAGGTATAGATTTTTGGAAAACTTTTAATCTTGCACCTGATATACTTCGCAATGTTAATTTGCACAAGTCTTCCGATATTCCCACGTTCATTATCAACACTAACGACATACAACTACATTCACTAAATACACTTACAGATACTCAATCTTTACTGGCAAACACAATCATAAACAAATTCAAGGACATATCTACTGACGTACTTCCACTAGGTAAAACACATCTTACTGAACATCATATTGACACTGGTGATCACCCCCCAATTCGTCAACGATGTTATCGTTTATCTCCCGAAAAACAAAAAGCTCTTAGAAACGAGGTAGACCAAATGCTAAAACTTGACGTCATAGAACCTTGCGAAAGCCCTTGGCTTAATCCTGTAATTATTACACCAAAAAAAGATGGAACTTGGCGATTCTGCGTTGATAGTCGTAAATTAAACGATATAACTCGTAAAGATGCATACAAATTGCCGTTCATTTCTGACATTATAGATCACCTCAAAGATTGTAAATATCTATCCTCAATTGATATAGCCAAAGCCTTTTGGGAAATTCCTTTACGTTTAGAAGATAGGCCCAAAACTGCTTTTCACGTTCCAGGTCGTGGAACGTATCAATTTAAAGTTATGCCTTTCGGTCTCACCAACGCACCAGCTACTCAACAGAGATTTATAGATACTTTACTTTCTTCCGAGGCATGCGATAATTCTATGTTCTCATATCTAGACGATATCGTTATAGCTACGAAAACCTATGAAGAACACGTACGCTTACTTAACATTTTACACTCAAAACTTTCCAAAGCTAATATTACCGTAAATTTTCCAAAATGTGCATTTTTTAGAAATGAACTTAAATATTTAGGTTATGTTATAGACGAACAAGGTCTCCATACAGATCCAGATAAAGTCAAAGCTATTTTAGACATACCAGCCCCTAAATCTGCTAAAGAAGTAAAAAAATTCTTAGGTACTGCAAGTTGGTATCGTCGTTTTGTGCCAAATCTTAGCACTCTAGCCGCTCCGTTAACCAAATTAACTTCCACAAGTAAAAAGGCACCCCCTTTTAAATGGACCCCTGAAGCTGATAATGCTTTTAATAAAATCAAACAAGCTTTAATATCTACTCCTATATTAGCTTGTCCTGATTTCGCTAAACCTTTTTCAGTCCATTGCGACGCATCCGCTTATGGACTTGGAGCTATGCTCACTCAAGATTTCGATGGTATTGAAAAACCAATAGCTTATATGAGCAAATCACTTACAGGTCCTCAAAGAAATTATTCTATCACTGAACGTGAACTTCTAAGTGTTATCACAGCACTCGAATATTGGCGATGTTATTTAGACAATGGCCAAAAGTTTACGATCTATACAGATCATTCCGCTTTGCAATGGTTTTTGCATTTAGATAATCCTACTGGTCGACTTGCTCGTTGGAGTATACGCTTATCCATGTTTAATTTCGATATTAAACATAAACAAGGTAAAGATCATCTTGTTCCAGATGCTTTATCGCGTAGTATTCCAATAAATGTAATTAATTACGACCCTTCAGTTACCTCTGATAACTGGTATACATCTGTATATTACAAATGTAACACCAATCCAACATCAACACCTGATTTTATGATTCGGAATAATAGACTTTACAAATATACTCGGTCGAATACTCTCGTTAACTCTGAATTTAGCTGGAAAGAAGTAATTCCATTCGAATTCAGAAATCTAATTATTGAAGAAAATCATTCTATTCCAACTGCAGCACATTTTGGCACATTTAAAACGTACCATCGTTTAAAAAACAAATACTTTTGGCCGGGCATGTACAAAGACGTAGCAACGTTCATTTCAAAATGTGAAACATGTATCGCGTATAAACATCAAAATCAAAATACAATTGGTCTTATGGGTAAACCCAAACATTGTTCTCGTCCTTTTCAATGTATTTCTATCGATCTTGTTGGTCCATTACCCATGACACGTAAACTCAATAGGTTTATTTTTGTAGTTACATGTTGTTTTTCCAAATATTGTTTGATATTTCCCATCAAACGTGCTACCTCTAAAATTATAAAGCACATCTTGGAAAACTTAGTCTTTATGACGTATGGCATTCCTGAAACTATAATTTTAGATAACGGTCCCCAATTCATTAGTACTGAACTACATGAATTATTCCAGTTTTACAACATACCCAAAATACATTACACTCCACGTTACTGTCCACAGGTTAACACTGTCGAACGTTATAACAAAACTATTATTACAGCAGTTGCTTCGTTTGTTGATAATGACCATCGTACTTGGGATTTGCATTTAAATAAAATACAATTTGCTATTAACTCTGCTGTGAATGAAACTACAAAATTCACACCAGCTTTCTTAGTATTTGGTCGCGAGCTAGTAACATCAGGTACAGTCTATGATTCCTCAGATTTAACTGATGAATTAATTTTTGCCCCTCGCGATGTATATGCAGAGAACATAGGTCAATTAAGTCCGTTATTTGCAGAGGTGCAAGAAAGATTATTCCGCGCTCATGAATTGAACGCTAAATCTTATAATAAACGTCACCAACACTTAGAATTTAATGAAGGCGATGTCATTTGGAGACGTAATTATCCACTCAGTTCTGCAGACAAATTCTTTTCGGCTAAGTTAGCTCCTAAATTTATTAAATGCGTTATTACGGCAAAAATCTCGCCACTTATTTACGATCTTAGTGATTTATCAGGGAAACCGTTAGGACGTTGGCATGTCAAAGACATTAAGCCTATACCACGTAACTAACTCATTTCCTAATACTTACTCTTTACCTACCTACTCTACATTATTACTATTACCTACCTACTTCGTTCTACTAACATTTACATAACATATTATTAATTAGATATAATTTCCCTTTAATTATTTAGATTTACTTTATTTAATACTCACTTATCATTAACTTTCGAAAACATTATAAAGATTTACCATAATAATTACTTTTAATTTACTATATTACTTAGGTACTAGGTACACTTAATTTATTACTTAAATGACTATATACATTAGTCAAACTTATTATTTATGACTATATACACTAGTCAAACTTAACTTACCTTTTCCCATTAATGTACAGTTTAGAGCGGATAGAAACTCTCGAAACAAGCCTTTTCTCTAACCAATTTTACTTATACACTTACCATAACTTCTCTTACCGGAAAGAGCGGCGTCAACTCTTAAAATAAGCCTAGGTCAATTAAAACTATTATTTTATGCATATGAATGCATAGGTACTTACTACTTACTCTTTCCTAGTTATAGGATAGATTATTATCTTATTCTTCTTTACGTGTTCTACTAACACTTCGTACTTTAATTAGGTACGTTAAGCCTAGTTGGCAATTTTATTAGTTATAGATTGTAGAGCGGGTTAGTGACTCTTTAAATAAGCCTTAAGCTATTCATCATCATTCATCACCTACATATATCAGCGGATGGTGACTGATCTTAAATAAGCCTACACTATTATAGATCAATTCCGCGAGTGCCCTGTAGTATAAAATGTTAGGGTTCCTCTATGTCTGGTGTCTTTTTCAGATAACTGAATAAAGACTATAACAGATGATGAATGCATGTTACTTATGAAAGTTGTATGCGTTTGGAATTTAGATCTATTGTATATACGCATTTTAAAAAAAAAACCATTAGCACCGACTAAATTAACACTCACTTGGCATTTTCTTAATTTTAATTTTTTCTTGTTTATTTTACTTTAACTTTTTGTAAAAAAAATCTTTAAGGATTTTTTTTACGCCGGGGGAGCGGGGTATTGTGACGGAGTCATCCTTCTTTCATCATTTAGTGCTGGCAATCTTCCATTGCTGGCCACTTTATTCATCCCATTCTTCTAAATTCGGTTTAGATTTTAACTTTAAATTTCAAAATTAGAACATCTCATATTTTTTTGCATTGTTTCATCATTCTTTGTCTGGTCTCCAACGACATCACTGGTGACCGCTGAACCGCTGTACTGTTATTATTTATTACCTACTACCTATTTATCGAGTGTGCAAAGCTATAAGCAAATAGTCTCTTTTTGTAACAGTTATTTTTATACCTCTGTGTAACGTTATAAAGTGCAAAAATACAACCTACGTCTCGCAATACACCTCTCCAACCATCCTGCAGTGTTTTATTTATTCAATATCAAGATTTGTGTCTGTAGAGGCTCCCTCTCATAGCTAGCCGAGGCAGAGAGGTCAGAGGAGGGAGGCACTCCGCGACAACCTTCACTAAGGCGACCAACAAAGGGTGCGTACAAGGGTCCATAGGTGGGCCCATCCTATGGAACACATTACTGGATCCCCTGCTGAACACCCTTGACTCCGCGGGCTACTATGTACAAGCATTTGCCGATGATGTTGTCATGGTGTTTGATGGCCAGACTGCACAACAAGTGCAAAGACATGCCAATGCCGCCCTTGAGCTTGTTCGGGTGTGGGGTGTCGAAAATAAGCTCAAATTCGCGCCTCACAAAACCAATGCAATGGTGATAACGCGCAAGCTTAAATTCGATACCCCGCACCTGAGCATGGGCGGGGTGGACATTGGCATGTCCAAGCAAATAAAGATGTTGGGTGTGACGCTGGACGAAAAACTCACGTTTAACGCACATGTAGCCAGCGTCTGCAGGAAGGCCATAAACATCTATAAACAGCTCGCAAGGGCGGCAAAGGCGAGTTGGGGCCTCCACCCCGAAGTAATAAAAACAATCTACACAGCTACCATCGAGCCCATCATCCTATATGCGGCGAGCATTTGGGCGCAGGCTGCCGAAAAACTAGGAGTGCAGAGACAGCTCGGAACGGTGCAGAGAGGTTTCGCACAGAAAATGTGCAAGGCTTATCGCACGGTCTCTCTGAACTCAGCACTGGTCCTGGCGGGAGTTCTCCCGCTTGATCTTCGTGTACGCGAGGTAGCCTCGCTATACAGGATCAAGAGAGGAGCGGCTCTGCCGGGACTGGGAGACAGAGAGATCGAGCGACCAACGCCAGCAATACAAGCGCCACATCCTGCAACAGTCGCAGACCTCGAGCTGACATGCCTGAGAGATCAGAGCGACGTGGACGCTAACAGTAGCTGTGCAGTAAAAATCTTCACTGACGGCAGCAAAATTGGGGGGAGAGTCGGCGCTGCGCTCTCCGCATGGGAGGATGATGCGGAAGCATGGACCGCCAAGCTTTGTTTGCCGTCATACTGCACAGTTTACCAAGCGGAACTACTGGCTGTTCGCGAGGCCACAAAGCGCATAAAAAACCACAGAGCACACACATTCGGAATCTATAGCGATTCAATGGCAGCCTTGCAGACGGTTTGTAACCTCGGCTCCCTCCATCCATTAGCAGTAGAAACCCGCGAGAACCTGGCAGAAGCATCTCGACAGAACAAAGTAGTATCTCTGTTCTGGATTAAAGCACATGCAGGATTGGAGGGAAATGAGAGAGCTGACCAGCTTGCCAAGGAAGCCGCTGCAGCATCCGGTAAGAGGAGAGCTGACTACGACCTGTTTCCCGTCTCATTCGCTAAGCGACAACTCCGATTGGAGACGATTCGCGAGTGGGACGCGAGATACAGGTCGGGAGAAACAGCTGGAACCACTAAACTTTTCTTCCCGGATGTGATCGCGGCATACGGTGTGGTCCGCAAATTCGAGCCGACATGTCTTAGCACTCAATTGTTGACCGGCCATGGGGGATTCTCCGAATACTTATGTCGTTTTAAGCGCAAGGAGAGTCCCTCCTGTATCTGTGACCCGGGTGTAAAGGAGTCTGTCCCCCACATAGTCTTGGAATGCCCAGTGTTTAGTTACGAAAGACATAAAATTGAACAGATATTGGACACAAAACTTACAACAGAAATTATAAAAAGTGTTATGTTGGACAAAAGAAGGAGAAAGTTTATGGACTACTGCTTAAAAATAGTTGAAACAGTCGTAAAGAGAAACAAGTAACTAAAGCATGATGACCGTATATTATGGAATATACTGTACATCATGTATGCAAATTTATTAAGAATTGTTACATATAAGTAGAAATAAGCTTAGTTTAAGATATAAATAAGTATGGCCTAAAACCAATTATGTAAAAGTGCAAAAGTATAAAACTGTCACTGGGCTAGAGAAAGCCTAAGAATATAGTGAATCGAAATCCGGTTATCACCAGCATGAATGTAAAATAGAATAAAAACTTCATAGTTATAAGAATATTAAAGCATAAGATAAGTAGTAGTAGTAAGTAATCAAAATTGTAAAATAGATTGTTAGAAATGTAAGAACTCACAAATTGCTGTACCTAAATATGCAATAAAGAAAATGTGCGAGTATTGTTGAAACCCGAACCCTAAAATAAAAGTAAGATACTATAGAGTAGAATAGATAGAGTATAGACCGGAATCCCACCGGGCAGTTGTATAAATGAGGAAGAATGAAAGAAAGATAAAGTATGCGGAATAAAAGTGCGAGAGGAATAATTGATAGAACTGGAATGGAAGAGTAGAACTAGATAAAATAGGCTCTGATTCTGTCAGAGGAAGTAGAATAAAAAAAAAAAAAAAAAAAAAAAAAAAAAAAAAAAAAAAAAACCTAACCTAACCTAACCTAACCTAACCGGTAACGAGAGAGCCGACTCGCTCGCGAAGGAGGCTGCCCTGAGGTCGAAGCGTGCACCCGACTACGACAAATGCCCGGTTTCATTCGCCAAGCGAGCGATCCGTTTGGAAACGCTGGGCGAATGGAACCGGAGGTACTGTTCAGGCGAAACGGCGGCCACCACAAAGGTGTTCTTCCCTTGTGCCATCGCGGCGTACAGGACGATCAGGAAGATACAGATGACGAAGGAGCTGACCCAAGCACTAACAGGGCACGGTGGATTCTCCGAGTACTTGACTCGCTTCAAGTGCAAGGAGAGTCCAGCGTGCGCCTGCGACCCCGACAAGCAGGAGACGATCCTCCACCTCCTGACGGATTGCCCTGTCTATGCCCTCCACAGACACAACCTAGAGGTGTGTATTGATGAAAAAATAAGCGGAAACAGTTTGAGCGTACTATTAAATAATAGAAAAAGTAGGAATAAGCTAATTGAATATATAGTTAAAATTGTTAAGTCTGTTAACCGGAAAAATAAATAAAACAGGAAATAATATAAGGCCCATAATAAAATTCCCTGCGAAACTTGTACGGCAGGGGCTCACGCCGAGGCAGGAGTGTGGTTTTAGCCGGTAGGAGTCCGGCACTGCCCAGACTGGCCTGGAAACGGGTCAGTGTGGGCGTCCATGATGGATTTCCCACTCCTGCCGAAACAAAAAAAAAAAAAAAAAAAAAAAAAAAAAACCTAACCTAACCTAACCTAACCTAACCTAACCGTCATATCTTAGCTTCCCGGTGACGTATTTTGAAGCTGTTTTCAGCTATTTTAAGCTAGATTTGGCTCCGTCTAACGTTTAGACCCATTTTCATTGACCTAGACGCGTGGAAAATACATTTTCCATACAAACATTGTTTTTATTGAAAATTTTGTATAAAGAATTGCCGTTTCTCACTTTTTTCTTCCAAAAAAGTTCATATTAGTTTACCAATAGCTACCTACCTGCCGACCCCGCAATCTGCACCGCGTTTCGCGAACCAGACTGCCGCAGTGTAGTACATAATTTTCAAATTTTCTTCAAAAAATCACGTTTTCCGGCCAAAATTCCAAATTTTTCTTCTAAAGTAGATTCCGTTTTCACCAGTGTGCGACAGCCCGCGCCGAGACGCGTCTTCCGACACCTCGCACGTGCGGCTAGCTGCTGTAGAACTTGCAAAATTTTTGAAATCTCCAAATTTTTCATCGACTTAGAATAATTCACTTAACTGTACGTAAAATCTACCTAACCAGGCAGGGAAAAACGACAAATCGTCATATCTTAGCTTCCCGGTGACGTATTTTGAAGCTGTTTTCAGCTATTTTAAGCTAGATTTGGCTCCGTCTAACGTTTAGACCCATTTTCATTGACCTAGACGCGTGGAAAATACATTTTCCATACAAACATTGTTTTTATTGAAAATTTTGTATAAAGAATTGCCGTTTCTCCCTTTTTTCTTCCAAAAAAGTTCATATTAGTTTACCAATAGCTACCTACCTGCCGACCCCGCAATCTGCACCGCGTTTCGCGAACCAGACTGCCGCAGTGTAGTACATAATTTTCAAATTTTCTTCAAAAAATCACGTTTTCCGGCCAAAATTCCAAATTTTTCTTCTAAAGTAGATTCCGTTTTCACCAGTGTGCGACAGCCCGCGCCGAGACGCGTCTTCCGACACCTCGCACGTGCGGCTAGCTGCTGTAGAACTTGCAAAATTTTTGAAATCTCCAAATTTTTCATCGACTTAGAATAATTCACTTAACTGTACGTAAAATCTACCTAACCAGGCAGGGAAAAACGACAAATCGTCATATCTTAGCTTCCCGGTGACGTATTTTGAAGCTGTTTTCAGCTATTTTAAGCTAGATTTGGCTCCGTCTAACGTTTAGACCCATTTTCATTGACCTAGACGCGTGGAAAATACATTTTCCATACAAACATTGTTTTTATTGAAAATTTTGTATAAAGAATTGCCGTTTCTCCCTTTTTTCTTCCAAAAAAGTTCATATTAGTTTACCAATAGCTACCTACCTGCCGACCCCGCAATCTGCACCGCGTTTCGCGAACCAGACTGCCGCAGTGTAGTACATAATTTTCAAATTTTCTTCAAAAAATCACGTTTTCCGGCCAAAATTCCAAATTTTTCTTCTAAAGTAGATTCCGTTTTCACCAGTGTGCGACAGCCCGCGCCGAGACGCGTCTTCCGACACCTCGCACGTGCGGCTAGCTGCTGTAGAACTTGCAAAATTTTTGAAATCTCCAAATTTTTCGGCAACAAAAAAAAGCAGCACATCCAAGCGCCTCTTCACTCGATGATCGTGTCATCAGTCGATGACAAGGATACGGGTGAAGAGGTGATTGAGAAGCTAAGGACGGCGGTAGACGCCAGGAACGAGGGTACCAGGGTGGAGAGGCTGCGGAAAGCGAGGGACCAGAAGGTGGTGGTCGGTTTCAGGACCAGAGAGGAGCTGACTCGGGTGAAGGAGAGGATAAAGAGTGCGGGAAACCTCGTGGTGGAGGAGGTTCAAAACAAGGACCCGCTAGTTATAATCTTGGATGTCCTCTCCTGCCACTCGGATGAGGAGGTCATCGAGTCGCTTAAGCGACAGAACACACATCTGATCGGGGACCTCCCAGCCGATGGTGTGAGGATGGGGGTCAAGTACCGTCGTAGGACAAGGAACCCCCATACGGCTCACATCATCATGCAGGTGTTCCCCTCAGTTTGGCAGAGGTTGACGCACGCGGGCCGAGTGCACATTGACCTGCAGCGTGTGCGTGTGCTGGACCAATCGCCACTGATCCAGTGCACGCGATGCTTGCGGTATGGTCACACCCGCAAAGTGTGTACGGAGCCCGCAGACCTCTGCACTCATTGTGGTGACCCCCATCTGAGGATCGACTGCCCCTCGCGACTCGCTGCAGAGGCGCCAAAATGCAGGAACTGTGTTTCCGCGAAGCTAAGCCACACCGGGCATAACGCCTTCGACAGCCAGTGCCCAACCCGTACCAAATGGGACGGATTGGCGCGGCTGTCGGTGGCGTACTGCTAAGGGCCAGCCAGCGGAAACCAGTAATGACTCTAACAGGGATACCCGACTACACTCGAGAGCCCGTAATAGTTACCAGGTAATCCAAGCGAATCTGCAGAGGAAGAACTTAGCAACCCAAGAGCTCATGATTGTGGCTAACGAGCGGAGGGTTGCGTTCGCACTGCTCCAGGAGCCGTATGTGGGTGGGGTTAAAAGGATGCGAGACTACCGGGGAGCGAGAGTCTACCAGTGCGCTGAACAAGGAGGTGGGACTGTGAAGGCGGCAATAGCCGTCTTTGATCACGATCTAGACGTGACGCAGTGTCCGAAACTCACCACCAACAACATCGTGGTGGTGAGGATCCGTACCAGCGCCTGGGAAATCGTAGTAGTCTCGTTTTACTTCGAACCAGACCAGCCCATACAGCCATACCTGGAGCAACTTCTGCGGATTCGCGAGGAAATAAGCCCCACTAGGATGATCATAGGCGGAGACGCCAACGCCAAGAGTACCTGGTGGGGTAGCCTGGTAACCGACACCAAGGGAGAGGACATGTCGGGGACCCTGGAGGACATGCGCTTGCAGGTACTCAACGTTGGTAATACTCCGACTTTCGACACCGTCAGAGGTAACACCTTGTACAGCAGCTTCGTAGATGTAACAGCTTGCTCAGCGGAGCTGCTGGACTTGGTGGAGGACTGGCGGGTCGAGGAAGGTCTCACGAGCTCGGACCACAACGGTATAGCATTCAAAATTAAATTACAAAAATCTAAAGGTATTAGCATTAGAAGGACCACAAGAATTTATAATACAAAAAAAGCAAATTGGGGCCAATTTCATTCGAAATTGACTCAATTAAAAGCAGACGCAAAATTAAATGTAATAGAAATTAGTAAAATAGAAAATAAATTAGATCTAGAAGCAAACGTAAATAAATATATATCTAAAATTAAACAATCTTGTGAGGAAACATTTAGGAAACTTAGAAATAACACACAACTTGCTATACCGTGGTGGTCCGAAGAGCTCGCTGAGCTGAGGTCGGAGGTGAATACCCGAAGACGTCGCGTTCGATGCGCTGCACCGGTCCGGAGGCAAAAAGTCATCGATGAGTACCTGCAAGCAAAAACAAACTATGAGTCTCTTGCAAGGAAGGCGCAAACAGAAGGTTGGAAGGCCTTCTGTGGGAAACAGGATCGGGAAGGGATGTGGGAGGGGATATATAGGGTCATAGGACGGACCGCCAAAAGACAGGAAGACTTGCCGTTGGAGAAGGATGGAGTGCCACTGAGTGCACAGGAATCGGCTCAGCTGTTGGCCGAGACCTTCTACCCGGAAGACCTTGAGGAGGGTGAAAATGCTGACCACCGCCGGATACGTGAAGCGGCCTGTCGTGTAAACGACTGGGCGCATGATGAACAACATGACCCACCGTTTACACTTCAGGAGCTGAAGACCGCGGTGGGAAGCTTTAACCCGAAGAAGGCACCCGGGGCAGACGGTCTCACAGCCGATATCTGTGCCCAAGTCATTTCCCGGGACCCAGGGACGTTCCTTGCACTGGCCAATAAGTGCCTGGAGCACGGATACTTCCCTGGAGCCTGGAAAGTGGCAACGGTGGTAGTCCTCCGTAAACCCGGCAAGGATTCCTACACCACCCCAAAGTCGTATAGGCCGATCGGCCTCCTACCAGTCCTAGGCAAAGTCCTTGAGAAGCTGCTAGTAGCCAGACTGAAATGGCATTTAATCCCGCGGCTTAGTACTCGTCAGTTTGGTTTCATGCCACAGAGGAGCACCGAGGACTCCCTCTACACCATGATACAACACATCAAGGGGAAGCTGAGAGAAAAGAAGCTGATCACTGTTGTATCACTGGACATAGAGGGAGCCTTCGACAGCGCATGGTGGCCGGCCATCAGGACCAGACTGGCTGAGGAAAAGTGCCCGGTGAATCTCAGGAGGCTGCTAGACAGCTATCTGACTGGTAGGAGTGTCAAAGTGCGATACGCGGGTATCGAGTGTCGCAGGGACACGACCAAGGGGTGTGTGCAAGGGTCCATTGGCGGTCCGATCCTATGGAACCTAATTCTCGACCCACTGCTAAAGGGGCTGGATGAGCGTGGCGTCCACTGCCAGGCTTTCGCCGATGACGTGGTGATGATCTTCGACGGTGAGACAGCGTTGGAAGTCCAGGGGTATGCCAATGCCGCCCTCGAGTATGTTCGGGTGTGGGGCATCAGAAATAAGCTGAAGTTTGCACCGCAAAAAACTTGTGCAATGGTGATTACCAAGAAGCTTAAGTATGATGTCCCGCATCTGAGCATGGGCGGGGTAGGCATTGGCATGTCCAAGGAAATTAAGATTCTGGGACTCACCGTCGACCACCAGCTCACTTTCAACTCACATGTCGCAAACGTTTGCAGAAAAGCTGTGAACATCTATAAGCAGCTGGCACGTGCGGCAAAAGTGAGCTGGGGCCTTCATCCGGAGATCATCCACACGATTTACACGGCAGCAGTGGAGCCAGTCATCTTGTACGCGGCAAGCGCCTGGGCACCGGCCGCAAAGAAGATCGGAGTGCAGAAAAGCCTCAACACGGTCCAGCGAGGTTTCGCGCAGAAGCTCTGCAAATCCTACCGCACCGTATCGCTGAACGCGTCCCTGGTGCTGGCTGGGATACTCCCACTCGACCTCCGAATACAGGAAGCAGCCGCTCTGTACGAGGCGAGGAGAGGGGTGCCGCAGCCAGCACTCGCGGGCAGGGAGGTGGAGCGGGTGGTGGCGTTTGCAGAGACTCCGCACCCGGCGAAGCATGTAGCCATGGAGTTCGTGTGCCTGGAAGACCGTACGCTTGTGGACGCTAACAACACCCAAGCAGTCCGGATTTTTACCGACGGCAGTAAAATTGCGGGCAAGGTCGGAGCAGCGCTGTCACTGTGGGACAGCGACGCCGAGATCAAGCCCGTAAAGCTCAGCCTGCCGTCGTACTGCACGGTCTACCAGGCGGAACTTCTGGCCATATGTGTAGCCACGCGCGAAATCCTCAGGAGCGGGGAGGGAACCTTCGGTATATACAGTGACTCTAAGGCCGCACTGGAGACAGTCACAAACCAGGGTTCCCTCCACGCACTGGCCGTGGAAGCGAGGGCGAACGTTGCCGTGGCTTTATCCCAGAACAAAGATATATCTTTGTTCTGGATAAAGGCACACGCAGGGCTAGAGGGCAACGAGCGCGCCGACCAACTCGCAAAGGAGGCTGCACTCCGATCTAAGAGGAGGCCGGATTATGACCGCTGCCCGGTCTCATTCGTCAAGCGGCAGATCCGATTGGGGTCGCTCGACGAATGGAACCGGAGGTACCAGGACGGCGAAACAGCCTCGGGCACAAAATTGTTTTTCCCTGATGCCATTGAAGCCTTCCAAATAATAAGGAAAATTAAAATTACCAGCACCCTTGCGCAAATCTTCACGGGGCACGGTGGGTTCTCCGAATACCTGCACCGTTTCAAGTGTAAGGAGAACCCATCGTGCATCTGTGAGCCGGGGGTGGCGGAGACGGTCGCCCACATACTCGTCGAATGCCCCGCCTTTGGCACAAGGCGACGCGAAGCTGAGGCGAAACTGGATATGGCAATGGACAGAAACAGCCTAAACAAAATGGTGGCCAACAAAAAGACGCAAAAGGCCTTTATAGATTACTGCGTGGAGTTGGCATCAGTGGTAATTAAAAGAAACAAAAATACGTAAAAACTAGGCTTTATCGTATATGGAAATTTCGAAATGAAAAGATATACCGATGTAAGCCTAGAAATAAAAGTAAAATTAATCAAATTTTGGAATAATTACGTACAAAATAATAGATGTCAAAATTAAAAGAATTCAAAAATACACAAATTTTTCAAAATTAAAATTAAAAAATTAAAATAAGCAGTAAAATTAATATATAGCATAAAAAGGTCTCTGACAATGTCAGGGGGACATTGTAATAGGAAAAAAAAAAAAAAAAAAAAAAAAAAAAAAAACCTAACCTAACCTTGCTTGCTTGCTTGCTTGCTTGCTTGCTTGCTTGCTTGCTTGCTTGCTTGCTTGCTTGCTTGCTTGCTTGCTTGCTTGCTTGCTTGCTTGCTTGCTTGCTTGCTTGCTTGCTTGCTTGCTTGCTTGCTTGCTTGCTTGCTTGCTTGCTTGCTTGCTTGCTTGCTTGCTTGCTTGCTTGCTTGCTTGCTTGCTTGCTTGCTTGCTTGCTTGCTTGCTTGCTTGCTTGCTTGCTTGCTTGCTTGCTTGCTTGCTTGCTTGCTTGCTTGCTTGCTTGCTTGCTTGCTTGCTTGCTTGCTTGCTTGCTTGCTTGCTTGCTTGCTTGCTTGCTTGCTTGCTTGCTTGCTTGCTTGCTTGCTTGCTTGCTTGCTTGCTTGCTTGCTTGCTTGCTTGCTTGCTTGCTTGCTTGCTTGCTTGCTTGCTTGCTTGCTTGCTTGCTTGCTTGCTTGCTTGCTTGCTTGCTTGCTTGCTTGCTTGCTTGCTTGCTTGCTTGCTTGCTTGCTTGCTTGCTTGCTTGCTTGCTTGCTTGCTTGCTTGCTTGCTTGCTTGCTTGCTTGCTTGCTTGCTTGCTTGCTTGCTTGCTTGCTTGCTTGCTTGCTTGCTTGCTTGCTTGCTTGCTTGCTTGCTTGCTTGCTTGCTTGCTTGCTTGCTTGCTTGCTTGCTTGCTTGCTTGCTTGCTTGCTTGCTTGCTTGCTTGCTTGCTTGCTTGCTTGCTTGCTTGCTTGCTTGCTTGCTTGCTTGCTTGCTTGCTTGCTTGCTTGCTTGCTTGCTTGCTTGCTTGCTTGCTTGCTTGCTTGCTTGCTTGCTTGCTTGCTTGCTTGCTTGCTTGCTTGCTTGCTTGCTTGCTTGCTTGCTTGCTTGCTTGCTTGCTTGCTTGCTTGCTTGCTTGCTTGCTTGCTTGCTTGCTTGCTTGCTTGCTTGCTTGCTTGCTTGCTTGCTTGCTTGCTTGCTTGCTTGCTTGCTTGCTTGCTTGCTTGCTTGCTTGCTTGCTTGCTTGCTTGCTTGCTTGCTTGCTTGCTTGCTTGCTTGCTTGCTTGCTTGCTTGCTTGCTTGCTTGCTTGCTTGCTTGCTTGCTTGCTTGCTTGCTTGCTTGCTTGCTTGCTTGCTTGCTTGCTTGCTT
This sequence comes from Thalpophila matura, assembly GCA_948465475.1. Taxonomy (NCBI): domain Eukaryota; kingdom Metazoa; phylum Arthropoda; class Insecta; order Lepidoptera; family Noctuidae; genus Thalpophila; species Thalpophila matura. The sequence goes on along the minus strand of OX419186.1, from coordinate 18,564,195 downwards.
GCTTGCTTGCTTGCTTGCTTGCTTGCTTGCTTGCTTGCTTGCTTGCTTGCTTGCTTGCTTGCTTGCTTGCTTGCTTGCTTGCTTGCTTGCTTGCTTGCTTGCTTGCTTGCTTGCTTGCTTGCTTGCTTGCTTGCTTGCTTGCTTGCTTGCTTGCTTGCTTGCTTGCTTGCTTGCTTGCTTGCTTGCTTGCTTGCTTGCTTGCTTGCTTGCTTGCTTGCTTGCTTGCTTGCTTGCTTGCTTGCTTGCTTGCTTGCTTGCTTGCTTGCTTGCTTGCTTGCTTCCTTGCTTGCTTGCTTGATTGCTTGCTTGCTTGCTTGCTTGCTTGCTTGCTTGCTTGCTTGCTTGCTTGCCTGCTTGCTTGCTTGCTTGCTTGCTTGCTTGCTTGCTTGCTTGCTTGCTTGCTTGCTTGCTTGCTTGCTTCTTATTCCATGCTTCGCTTTCCCTGCTTCTCATTCTCCTTCTTCGCCTTCCCTGCTTCTCCTTCCCTGCTTTTCTTTTCCTTCCTTTCTTCACCTTCCCTGATTCGCCTTCTCTGCTTCTCCTTGCCCGCTTCTCCTTTCCTGCATCTCCTGCTTCGCCTTCCCTGTTTCTTCTTCCCTGCATCTCCTACACTGCTTCGCCTTCCCTGCTCTCCTGCTTCTCCTTCTCCTTCCATGCTTCGCCTTCACTGCTTCTCCTTTCCTGCTTCGCCTTCCCTGCTTTTGCTGCTTCTCCTTCCCTGTTTCGGCTTCTTCTTTTCTTGCTTCTCATCCTGCTTCTTCACTTCTCTTTCCTGCCCCTGCCCCTGCTTCTCTTGCTTCTCCTGCCCAGCTTGTCCTACCTTGCTTCTTCTTCTCTGCTTCGCCTATCATGCATCTCCATCTCCTACTTCTCCTTCTCTGCTTCGCTTTCCCTGCTTCTCCTGCTTTTCATTCTCCTGCTTGGCCTTCCCTGCTTTTTGTGCTTCTCATCCTGCTTCTCCTTCCCTGCTTCAACTTCCCAGCTTCTCCGGCTGCTCCTTCCCTGCTACGCTTTCTCTGCTTCTCCTTCCCTGCTTTTCCTTCCCTGATTCGCCTTCCCTGCTTCTTCTTCTCTTGCTTCTCCTTCACTGCTGCTGTGCCTGTGCCTTTGACTTTTGACTTCGAATTTGACTTTGACTACGACTTTGACTTCGACTTACAATTCGGGACACAGCGCTGGTCGCGGACACGGTCACTTCCTTATCCTACTAATATTATAAATGTGAAAGTTTGTGAGGATGGATGTATGTTACTCTTTCACGCAAAAACTACTGAACGGATTTAGATGATACTTTACAGTAATATAGCTTACAGTTATATACCAAAACCATTTCTCAGAATTCCTTCTTTAAGTGCATATTTAGTGAACTAGAATCTTCGAAAGTCGTTAACAATTTGTCCCCCTGTAATTTTCCAACTACGGAACCTTAGACTGTGCGTGGTTCGACACGCTCTTGCCCGGTTTTTCATTGCAGCAAATGAGTAAAAACACTACGAAGTGGTGAAGGGTGGCGTTCTTAGGGCTGTGTTTAGTGTATGTTGGTGTTCAGAAAGTGCTAATTGACTTAGAACAAATTAATTTCGAATTTGATACCAGACCTTTAAGACCAGCATAGAATAAAAAAGTCGGTAATTATGGGTTCGTATTTTTTATTTCCACTTCCTTATATCTAGTGCTTACAAATAAGAATGTTATTTTAATGAACGTCGAAGAGCAGCGCGGCTTACGGCTTCCACAGCTTGAGCAGGCCGTCCTCGCCGTACGTGGCGAGCAGGTTCTGGTGCGGGTGGTGCGTCAGCCCGATGACGGCCTTCTCGTGGACCTGAAACAGAGCGCGGTGAGAGGGGCGGGGCCGGGGGCGCGCGGGGCGAGGGGCGGGGCGCGCGGGCGGGTACTCACGGTGATGGTGCGCTCCAGCTTGCCGGTGGCGGTGCAGAAGGCGTAGAGCACGAGGTCCTCGCCGGCGCAGTACACGAGGCGGCCGCGCGCGCTGAGCGCGGCCGCCACGAGCGCGCCGCCCTCCTGCTCGCGCCGCCCGCTCGAGAACGAGCGCACGATCTGGCCCTGCATGTTCATGATGACCACGGTGTTGGTGCGGTTGCACACCACGAAGTGGTCGGGGTTCTTGGGCGTGAGCAGCAGCGAGTTGACGGGCGGCTCGCCGCTGCCGAGCGGCTTGAGCGTGGCGGTGCACTCGCCCGTGCGCACCGACCACACCTTCACGCTGCCGTCGGACGAGCCGCTGAGCACGCCGTGCCCGTCGGGCGTGAACACCGCCTCGTTCACGAAGGACGCGTGCCCGCGGAACTCCTTGAGCACCTTGCCCGACTTGAGCCCGTGGATGCGGATGGTGCGGTCGAAGGAGGCGGACAGCAGCTGCGTGTTGTCGCGCGTGAACTGCAGGCACGTGACGCCCTTGGCGTGCGCGCGCTCCAGCTTGCGCAGCACCTGGCCCGTGGACACCTTCCACACCTTGACCTTGCCGTCGTTGGAGCCGGCGGCCAGCGTGTCGCTGTCGCGCCCGAAGGCGAGGCTGAGCACGGCCTCCTCCATGCTCATGTACTCCTCGTGCGCCTGGTAGCGCAGGTCCTTGCGGATCTTGCCGGTGGTGAAGTTCCACACCTCCACCAGCCCGTCCACGGAGCCCGTCACCAGGTACTGCCCGTCCGGTGAGAACCTGTGGACGGATGGATGCGCGTGAGGAGTCATGTTCTGCATACGTTCGTGTGAGAACAGACCGGCGGCGGCGGTTACCTGGCACATTCCACGTGTGACTTTTGTCCGAATTTAATGATCTTGGAGAGCTGCGTGGGGCACTGGTCGTCCTCCTCGTCGCGGATGGCGGCCTTACCGCGGAACAGGTCGATGGTGGTACCTGCGGAACGCGCTCGTCATAATATGTAGGTATATTTATGTTACGGGCACAATTCCCACGCTCTATCGCGCTTAAAATAATTTTTGTACCCCGGTAAATTAAAATCATATAAGAAAGTGTTCTGAGCAACTAAATTAATAAAATATTCATCTTCTTGCGAAGAAAATAAAACATTACTATCTCTAACAAACGTCTTATCTTCGCTTGGCGTGCAGCCACACTAAGGCCGTCGGGCGCGCGCGTCAGCCGCATGCGTCAGTCGCTAGCCTCGAAAGGGGCGCCATACATTTTCATATGTTTAGTATTGTCGCATCGGCCGCAAGCCATGAATGTCCACTTTAATAATGACCAAGAGCGGCGCCGCTAGCTAGTGTTGGACAGCTAGTATCTTACCGGGCGGCAGCAGGCCCTGGTGCTGCTGCCACTTGAGCGCCTGGCCGAGCAGGGCCAGCAGGCGCGAGCTGGGCACGACGGACACCTCGCCCGCGGCGCCGCTAGCTAGTGTTGGACAGCTAGTATCTTACCGGGCGGCAGCAGGCCCTGGTGCTGCTGCCACTTGAGCGCCTGGCCGAGCAGGGCCAGCAGGCGCGAGCTGGGCACGACGGACACCTCGCCCGCGGCGCCGCTAGCTAGTGTTGGACAGCTAGTATCTTACCGGGCGGCAGCAGGCCCTGGTGCTGCTGCCACTTGAGCGCCTGGCCGAGCAGGGCCAGCAGGCGCGAGCTGGGCACGACGGACACCTCGCCCGCGGCGCCGCTAGCTAGTGTTGGACAGCTAGTATCTTACCGGGCGGCAGCAGGCCCTGGTGCTGCTGCCACTTGAGCGCCTGGCCGAGCAGGGCCAGCAGGCGCGAGCTGGGCACGACGGACACCTCGCCCGCGGCGCCGCTAGCTAGTGTTGGACAGCTAGTATCTTACCGGGCGGCAGCAGGCCCTGGTGCTGCTGCCACTTGAGCGCCTGGCCGAGCAGGGCCAGCAGGCGCGAGCTGGGCACGACGGACACCTCGCCCGCGGCGCCGCTAGCTAGTGTTGGACAGCTAGTATCTTACCGGGCGGCAGCAGGCCCTGGTGCTGCTGCCACTTGAGCGCCTGGCCGAGCAGGGCCAGCAGGCGCGAGCTGGGCACGACGGACACCTCGCCCGCGGCGCCGCTAGCTAGTGTTGGACAGCTAGTATCTTACCGGGCGGCAGCAGGCCCTGGTGCTGCTGCCACTTGAGCGCCTGGCCGAGCAGGGCCAGCAGGCGCGAGCTGGGCACGACGGACACCTCGCCCGCGGCGCCGCTAGCTAGTGTTGGACAGCTAGTATCTTACCGGGCGGCAGCAGGCCCTGGTGCTGCTGCCACTTGAGCGCCTGGCCGAGCAGGGCCAGCAGGCGCGAGCTGGGCACGACGGACACCTCGCCCGCGGCGCCGCTAGCTAGTGTTGGACAGCTAGTATCTTACCGGGCGGCAGCAGGCCCTGGTGCTGCTGCCACTTGAGCGCCTGGCCGAGCAGGGCCAGCAGGCGCGAGCTGGGCACGACGGACACCTCGCCCGCGGCGCCGCTAGCTAGTGTTGGACAGCTAGTATCTTACCGGGCGGCAGCAGGCCCTGGTGCTGCTGCCACTTGAGCGCCTGGCCGAGCAGGGCCAGCAGGCGCGAGCTGGGCACGACGGACACCTCGCCCGCGGCGCCGCTAGCTAGTGTTGGACAGCTAGTATCTTACCGGGCGGCAGCAGGCCCTGGTGCTGCTGCCACTTGAGCGCCTGGCCGAGCAGGGCCAGCAGGCGCGAGCTGGGCACGACGGACACCTCGCCCGCGGCGCCGCTAGCTAGTGTTGGACAGCTAGTATCTTACCGGGCGGCAGCAGGCCCTGGTGCTGCTGCCACTTGAGCGCCTGGCCGAGCAGGGCCAGCAGGCGCGAGCTGGGCACGACGGACACCTCGCCCGCGGCGCCGCTAGCTAGTGTTGGACAGCTAGTATCTTACCGGGCGGCAGCAGGCCCTGGTGCTGCTGCCACTTGAGCGCCTGGCCGAGCAGGGCCAGCAGGCGCGAGCTGGGCACGACGGACACCTCGCCCGCGGCGCCGCTAGCTAGTGTTGGACAGCTAGTATCTTACCGGGCGGCAGCAGGCCCTGGTGCTGCTGCCACTTGAGCGCCTGGCCGAGCAGGGCCAGCAGGCGCGAGCTGGGCACGACGGACACCTCGCCCGCGGCGCCGCTAGCTAGTGTTGGACAGCTAGTATCTTACCGGGCGGCAGCAGGCCCTGGTGCTGCTGCCACTTGAGCGCCTGGCCGAGCAGGGCCAGCAGGCGCGAGCTGGGCACGACGGACACCTCGCCCGCGGCGCCGCTAGCTAGTGTTGGACAGCTAGTATCTTACCGGGCGGCAGCAGGCCCTGGTGCTGCTGCCACTTGAGCGCCTGGCCGAGCAGGGCCAGCAGGCGCGAGCTGGGCACGACGGACACCTCGCCCGCCAGCGCGGCGGCGATGGCGGCGCGGCGGCGCTCCTTGCCGCCGCCGCTGCCGTACGCCTCGCGCGGGTCGAAGTACGACCGCGCCAGCAGGTTCTCTGCGACCGATTAATTTGCATCACTTGACGAATATACCACCGTTCTAGACATTGCATACGATACAATCATATTGTATGGACTTTAACAGACACCGTCAGTTAGGAAATGCCAGGCGCCATCATACATGAAACTGCAGGATGAAAAAAAATATTTTGACGTTCCCCTCATGTGGGGTATCGTTGTATAGGTCTTTGGAAATAACATTAGGGTACCGACTAATATATTAAATACTACAAACTTATATTTTCAGTCAGAAAACTGAAATACTTCTTGCTACAGAACCCTAGACTGTACATGGTCCGACATGGTCTTGTCAGGTTTTTTGAGCAATTCTGTCAGGTGTACAAGTTAAATTAATGTGAGTACAAAACCTAACCGGGTAAGTAATATATGGTATAATTACAAAAACTCTAATATTTACAAGATATAACAACTGAATCTATAATTTTATTTTATATAATGATCAGTTAATATAAAAACCGGGCAAGAGCGTGTCGGACCACGCACTGTCTAGGGTTCCGTAGGAGGAAGTATTTCAGTCTTCCGACTGCAAATATAAGTTTGTATTTCAAAATATTATTATGAAGTAGAAATTTATTTTTGCGGTTAAACTGAAAATAGTGAATATTTCAAAAACTAATAAACGTATCTTGTTCAAACCAATTTGAATTGAAAGTATTTATTAAACGCTACAAGCTTGATTTTTTTCCGATTTTTTGATGACGCGGTTGGAAAACTACAGGGGGGGGGGACATTCTTTACGACTTTCGGAGCTTCTAATTCACTAAGTATGCACTTAAATAAAAAAGTCATTGAGGAACCTTTATGTTATTTTTAAAGACCTATTTAACGATACCCCACATGAAGGGGTACGCGAAAAATATTTTTTTTCATCCTTCAGTTTGATGTATGAGCCCCCCCCACCCCCGGCCCCCCAAATTATTTTATTTTTTATATTTTTTCTGCAGGCCTTTATGGCGGCTTACAAAACACACCTACTTGTGAAGTTTCATACAAATTGGTTAAGAACTGTAGATTTTATGAGGGTGTGACAGACGGACAGACAGACAGACAGACGGACAGACGGAAATGACGAAACTATAAGGGTTCCTAGTTTTACTACGGAACCCTAATAAACGATTGATATTGTGTTGTTGAGTGTTGAAGCCACCTGCTCCTCAGCACCGCGCCTACGCGGATTTAAATTACACTCTAGGGGTAGGGCAGACAAGACTACGTGCAGTCGGTTTTGCAGCGATTCGTTTCTGTCACAAAGGACGTCGGCAGTTTTGGGCTTGATATGGTACAGTAATAAAAGCTTAACCAAAACTAAAAATATATTTTAATTGTTCTTTGCCTAATTTATCTTAGAGATTAAGAATAGGAATAAAAAATCGAAATAAATAAGAAATAAAATGATTATGCCTTTGACATTTTGAAAAAACCAATAAAACAAAAACGGGTGCATGCTGGCTGGCGCGTGCTTCCACAGAATATCATGTCGACAGCAACTAAAACCTTTGAATTGAGAACTCATTGGTTGGACTGTACTTCATTGGACCTCCACAGAATATCATGGTGACAGCAACTAAAACCTTTAAATTGAGAACTCATTAGTCGGGCTGTACTTCACTGGATCATTCACACCATACTTAACCTCACTGTCAGAAATACGAAGATTTCTCTTTAACCCAATTACGTACAAAAACAAATAAAAAAATTAAAAAACCCGACTGCCAAAAAACAACTAAAAAGTTCAAAACAAGAGCACTTTTCAAGCAGTCTGATGCAGTTGGTGGCAATTATTTGTGTTAAATCTTAGATTTTATGCCACCAACTGCATCAGACTGCTTGAAAAGTGCTCTTGTTTTGAACTTTTTAGTTGTTTTTTGGCAGTCGGGTTTTTTAAATTTTTAATTTACTATTTTTATTTTTCACTTTTTAGTTTTTAATGTATGTTTTCGTAATCTTCTTTTCGAGCCCTTCATTTTGATACCCCACATGATAGGTTTTGAGGAAAACAAACTTTTTGAAGACGCCAAAAATCGGCCATTTTTCACTGTTTTTTTGTTTGTATATCGTTAATACTTGAAATAAAAACTTAAATCAATAAGTAAGAATTAGCGAGAATGATTGCTTTGTTAAACAACTTTAAATCGTTATATATCCTAAACTATTATTTAAAATGAAAAATGATAAAAGGGACCTAAAGATGATTTTAAAATACCTATTCAACGACACCCCACTTGACATAGTTCATCAACTTTTTTTTTTTTTCATTTTGACAATATGGCGTCTGGTTGTCGCTGTGGTGAATTTTGAATTTGAATTTTGAATTTACTGTTATGTCTTTAGTGACACTCGCAAGGTTAAGACGAATCGATTGACGTAAGAATTATCAAAATCGGCCTACGCATTTGGTCTCTAGAACGCCACATAGAAACAAACATACATACATACCTACATAGACTGATAAACACATTACCCTCCTTTGCGTCTCGCAGTCGGGTAAAAATGAATTTAAATACTCTTGAAATACTCAACCACACCAAACTAATTTCATATCTGTACCGACTTATACAATCTGAAGCCCAGCGTTCTATGGGCGTCTGCCAGTGCCCTTTTTGTAGCACATCATATTGATCTTTATTTTCGACGTTCAATATGTAGGTACCCAACCATAATTTAGTATCAATATATATTTTAAACGATATACCTAATGATTTTCGATAAAATTTATGTTATATCCAATAACGTTATACGAAATAAGTTTTAGAGTATATAAATGTTATATGTAAAGAAATTATATCAACAGTTGGTATATCTCACGTTTATTATAATCTTGTGAACATTATTTATTAAAATGAAAATATACCAAATAACTCTATATGATACTAGCACTTCGCCCGCGACTTCGTTCGCGTGTCCCACAGGAACTGTGCATTTTTTCGGGATAAAAAGTAGTCTATGTTACTCAGTGATAATGTAGCTTTCTATTAGTGAAAGAATTTTTAAAATCGGTCCAGTAGTTTCGGAGCTTATTCGGTACAAACAAACAAAAAAATCTTTCCTCTTTATAATATTAGTATAGAGTATAAATGAGACGCACCCAACCTAACCAATTTTCAGTTTTCCAACTAACTACAGAATTTATTGCAAATGAAAAATTTAAAAAAATATTTTTATTTTCATAACAAAAGGGGCCAGAGTGGGGTCTGAAATTTCAAAGTCGGGTTACTGGGTCAAGTGACATATCATATGAAAGGGCTTGATCTGCACGTTTCAAAATATATTTTAATTTAATTTTATGTCTCACATTTTTCAACATTGTGATGAAAAATGTCTGAACTGAAACAGAACCCTAGAGGTAATGGTAATATAAGTGCGCGTACCGAGGTGTATGTAGCGGTCGGTCTCCTGCTGCTTCATGAGCAGGCAGGGGTGCGTCTGGCGCAGCAGCGAGCGCGCGGCGCCCAGCTCGCGCAGCTCGATGAGCTCCAGCACCACCTGCTCGTACAGCTCCATCAGCTTCTTGTCGGGCAGCTTCAGCGACGCCGTGGCCTTCAGCACCGTGTCCCAGTGCCCGTTGTTGATGTCCGCGCAGAACCCGTCCACGCTGTCCACCGTGTTCAGCGACACGCCGGTCTCCTCCTGCACGACGTACAATGAGATCATCAAGTATAAAACCTCCCGACCGTCTCGTTGCTATCGCTGTTTACATACCTGCAGGGTTTGAAGTGTTTTGGTGAGGTTAGATTCCTTCAAGTACTGCTGGATCAGCCGGATAACACTGGAAATGCATCCACATTACTTTGTTAGATGTATAGTAGTTACGACACGACAACAAATGTTAAATATTTTAACCAAACTCACTCAGCAGATTCTATTTCTATAGACATAATTGAATGACCGTATCAAGATCAATTTAAGTTATTTATTTTATGTTTCAGTGTTGAGTGTTAGGATCCAAATTTGGAATTCGATGATTATTCCGGTAATATTAATTTATTAAGATTGAATTAATGTTTATTTCAAAACTTGTGTTAAACATAAAACGCGCCGCCGTACTTTATTTATACAATACTTTTATGTCATGTCAATGATGTCAAATTGTCAATTGTCAATATAAATCAGGGTGACCGTTGAGAAAATCGATAATCTGCCACACGCTACCTGAAAATCTGCCAAAACCTGCCAAACATAAGAAAATGCCATAAATATGCCACTTCATTTTGGCGTTTCTTTGGGGTTTGGTTTATTGGATGATTCGTGTTTTTTTAACGAAGACAACCATGTGGTCAATTTCAAGTTGCAAGCTTTGCAAAATGCATAATCAGGATCATTCTTTGCTCTTGAAATCCACGAAGAAAGCAAAGGATCCATTTCCCTATCGGGACGGCAAAAAGTTAAGAACGCTCTTCTCTTAATTATGACAACAGCAATTGTTGTCAGCGTAAATAGCGAAATCACTACATAATATAGAACAAAGTCGCTTCCCGCTATCTGTCTGTCTCTCTCTACATATGCATAGATCTTTAAAACTACGCAACGAATTTTGATTCGGTTTTTTTTAATAGATAGAGTAATTCAAGAGGAATGTTTTAAGCACCGGTATGAAGTCGGACGGGTCGCTAGTCTGAATATAATATAATAAATAAGAAGAAAGTAATAACTTCGAAATGATAACAATAATAATTTGTAGGTCTTAACTCCAGTTGATAATTATGTGACTCAGATACATCAACAGACAATAAACAGGAAATCTCCCAATAGAGACTGCCTTGGAACAAAATTTTGACAGTTCAACAGCATCCATTGCGTCGGTGAGCTAGTAACGGGAACACGGATATAGAAACATGCGGCGTCATTACGCCGCATGTTTCTATATCCGTGTTCCGTATTTTGACATCCATTGATGTCAAAATGAATACCATGGTGATAGAAATTGTGTTACGAAATTAGGGTGCAGGTCGGTAAAATGATTTCCTACAAAATTAAATATCCGCAATCTGTTGGTTTTTGTATTAAATCTATTTAGTCTCCTAAGATAATATAGAGTTAGAACATACATGACCGGAAGAATATTCTTAAATCTGCCAAATTCTGCCACTTTTGTATTTCGTCAACACATTACACAGGGGGCCTGGTAATTTGTGTGACAGGGCTACCTAGTGCAGATACCAGTCTCCCACAAAGGAGAGATGTAAAAATTATGTATTTATATGTTAAGTCACCTTTGTGGAAGAGAAATAAAAATAAACAATTTATTTATTTATTATACCAAAGTGAAAATTGAACAGCCAAATCTGCCAAATTGGCAGAAATCTGCCACAAACGGTCACACTGATATAAATATGAATAAATGACACGATATGGAATTAGGGAAGAGATACGATAAAGGAATCATTTACACGTTGGTATCGATGCTTTTGTTTCGATATCAAGTATTTTTGTAATCGATTTAGGACTCGCTACTTTGCATTGTATTCGATACGTTCATAGATGATATAATATACATGGACGTATAATACGTCCATGATAATATATGACAATCACACTATCGTACTATTAAAAATGCGAAATTTTGAGTAGGAGGGTGTGGGTGTGAGTGTGAGTGTGTATGTTTTTTACTCCTTTACGCTAAAACGGCTGGACTGGATGGATTTGAATGTTTGGCAAAGAGGTAACCTGGGTAATTTTTAGGGTTCCGTAGTTAAACTAGGAACCCTTATAGTTTCGTCCCGTCCATCTGTCCGTCTGTCCATCTGTCCGTCTGTCACACCCTCATCAAATCCACAGTTCATAACCAATCTGTATGAAACTTCGCAGTTAGATGTCTTCTGTGAGCCGCCTTAAAGGCCTGTAGTGAAATTGCGAAAAATAAAATAATTTGGGGTGACCCCCATACATGAAACTGAGGGATGAAAAAAAAATTTCGCCCACCCCTTCGTGTGGGGTATCGTTGGATTGGATAGGTCTTTGAAAATAATGTTGAGTTTTCTAAATGACTTTTTATTGAAGTCCATTAATGCCCGGTTCCTATATTTGAGAAACGATCCGTTTTAGTTACGAATAGTAGTTTTTTAGACGAGCCGTAAACTAAAACCGTTCCTATAAAAAACGACTCGTTATGCAACTTAATGACGGCTTGCTACTAACGGATGGGAGGGTTACCGGTAACGGACGGTAAGCGTATTGTACGGAGATGAGTGTTTGGAGTGTTCCTATAAATATTTTAAACGTCAGTAAACTGTCAAGATTAAGATAGATTAGATAAGTGAACTAGGAGCTCCGATAGTCGTTAACAATGTGTCCCCCCCCTGTAAATTTCCAACCGCGTAATCAACAAATATGAAAAAAATCAGGCTTATGTCATCCATTAAATACTCTCGATTAAAATTTGTTTGAACAAGATACGTTTTGAAATATTCCTGATTTTCAGCTTTGAGTTTGACAACAACAAAAATAAGTTTGTATCTCATAATAATTTTAAAAGGTTGTCTGGAGGATATCGCTCTCAGCGATAAGGCCGCCATTGTATCCTTAAAAGTAACAATATCCTAATTTATGCTGTGTTACAATTTGGTGTACGATAAAGTATATTCTATCTATATAACTAATTTTATGAAATACAAACTTATATTTGCGGTTGAAAGACTTCTTGCTACGGGACCCTAGACTGAGCGTGGTCCGGAGTCCGGACACGCTCTTGCCCGGTTTTTTCCTATTTAAACAAACGAGTTTTTTTGTTGCCAGGCTAGCTACTTTATTTAAAATAAGAATAATATTCAGTATTAAGCTTGTCATAATTCTTATAATTCGCTGTAATTAAAATGTGTAAAAAGAACTTTTGTTTCGATGCTTCACTTGGTATCGATACTTTTAATTAAGATATTGGTATCGAGTAGAGTATCGATTCTTTTGTTTCGATATTGTATCCCTAATAACCAACTTCTATGCTTTACTTCACTAACTTCATCTACCTAAGTGTCATACATACGTCATATTCTTGGAGGAAGAATATACTGGTGTTATGCTGTTTGTGCACTACAGACGTTTTCAATTCGTATTCGTTTTTTTACGGATTTTTAGGCAATAGGCGTGCAGAACAATCCCTACCACTTTTTAAAATTTATGAAAAAAAAAAACCGTCCGTGAAAAAACGTGCTGTAAACGTGTAGTGCACAAGCAGCCTTAGTCTAACCGTGTCTGTATCTCGCTAGAGTAATATTGTTCTGTGGTCTGTATACTGTGTGAAGGCTGTCATTTCTCTTCATACAGTGATACAGTGACGTCACTGTAAAGTACACCGCAAATTAGCGCAATGTTTTGGTACAGTGACATCACTGAAGCATCAACCAGTCAACTCATAGACATAGAATAGACTGAGCCTAAGGACTAAAGCTGCTGGCCATTTTTTACCCGACTGCGAAACGCAAAGGAGGGTAATGTGTTTATCAGTCTATGTATGTATGTATGTATGTATGTATGTATGTATGTATGTATGTATGTTTGTTTCTATGTGGCGTTCTAGAGACCAAATGCGTAGGCCGATTTTGATAATTCTTACGTCAATCGATTCGTCTTAACCTTGCGAGTGTCACTAAAGACATAACAGTAATAAAAATTCACCACAGCGACAACCAGACGCCATATTGTCAAAATGAAAAAAAAAAAGTTGATGAACTATGTCAAGTGGGGTGTCGTTGAATAGGTATTTTAAAATCATCTTTAGGTTCCTTTTATCATTTTTCATTTTAAATAATAGTTTAGGATATATAACGATTTAAAGTTGTTCAACAAAGCAATCATTCTCGCTAATTCTTACTTATCCTCAAAACCTATCATGTGGGGTATCAAAATGAAGGGCTCGAAAAGAAGATTACGAAAACATACATTAAAAACTAAAAAGTGAAAAATAAAAATAGTAAATTAAAAATTAAAAAAAACCCGACTGCCAAAAAACAACTCAAAAGTTCAAAACAAGAGCACTTTTCAAGCAGTCTGATGCAGTTGGTGGCAATTATTTGTGTTAAATCTTAGATTTTATGCCACCAACTGCATCAGACTGCTTGAAAAGTGCTCTTGTTTTGAACTTTTGAGTTGTTTTTTGGCAGTCGGGTTTTTTTTGTTTGTGTGCGTTCTAGATTTGTATTAGTGCTCGTGACTAGAGAAGAGTTGACTGGTTGACGTTTCAGTGACGTCACTGTATCAAAACATTGCGCCAATGCGCGGTGTACTTTACAGTGACGTCACTGTATCACTGTCATCGAAAAATGACAGCCTTCACACAGTACCTATACAGACACGGTTAGACTAACTCCAGTATATTCTTCCTCCAAGAGTCAACTCTTCCCTAGTCACGCACACTAATACAAATCCGAACCGCACACTTATTGGAATTTTTGTCTAATTGGAAAATTGCGAATTTAGGTAAACCGCGCCGATTTTTTGCATGCTTTTGCAAAGCAAGTGCGCAGACAATGGTTTTGCGATCCCCCCGAATCTGCCCGAGAAGGGGTTATACAAATAAACGGCCAGCGGCTTTAGTCCTTAGGCTCAGTCTATAGTATTCTATGTCTATGGTCACACTCTACTGATTTGACAGTAATGACAGCACAATGTGTCAATTTTGACAAAACAATTTTTTGGGGCATGGAGGAAAACATAGAAATATAATCTATAGATTCAACCTAAGGCAGTTTGGGCATTATTGTTCTGTGGTTTGGGCACTATCCGCACTACACGTTTACAGCACGTTTTGTTTTTTAAACCGAATACGAATTGAAAACGTCTGTAGTGCACAAACAGCCTAAGGACATGGCCGTTTTTTTTGTGCGGTTCTGGATTTGCATTAGTGTGCTTGACTCAAGGCTTGGCTAGAGTTGACTGATTGACGCTTCAGTGACGTCACTGTATCAAAACATTGCGCCAATGCGCGGTGTACTTTATAGTGACGTCACTGTATCACTGTCAACGAGAAATAGCCTTCACACAGTATACAGACACGGTTAAACTCCAGTATAATATTCCTCCGAGGAGGAAAATACGCTATTTGACTCATTTTAGGAAATAGTTTATATTAATCTTCATTATATTATAACCACACTACATTGATATTTCAGGGAGATCTACTGTATTTATCAATAAAAATCAGTGATAAAGTATAAATTTCCAAAACCGCTCCAAAAACGCTGTTTCTGACAGAAGTGACGTAACACGCTAGTAAACGAGCTTTGTCAACAAGACAGACGGTGCAGCTGAAATTAATTTAATCAATAATTCATTTTTATTGGCTAAAATGGCGTATAAATGATGTGTAGTTCCACAATGTACAAATACGTCTTCAAGCAGTCCATCATGATTCATGACACAAAAGAATTTATAGGTAATGTTTCTGAGTTTTTATCAACATAACCTAAAATGAGATTTCACAAAACTTCTGAATGATTATACAAAAGATTTGTAAATAAATATGTGGTAGGTAGGTACTTACACTGCTGTTTTTACATTTTTAAGTTCCGCAGCATAATAATCAGCGTTATTCTTAAAGAAAAGTGCAACCATAAATGCGTCTATCTTAGGTAGGTTGCTGTTATCAGCTTGCACAAAATTTGACTCCATTTTGTGATTCGATATAAATATTTATGCCACTAGATGACTAGATAGAAGATTTCTATGAAAACAGCTTCAGAAATAGCTGAAAGATCGATTAAATCACCCAAAAACGTAAAACGTAAACTACAATCTGTCAAAGCTGTGCTTATGCTAGGCTTGCAGAAAAATATCGATGTATCGATATATCAATATTTTTTGTTCGATATATCGATATTTTTTTGAGATATTTATTATTTCGATGTATCGATATAAAATATCAAGTATTGAAAACGTATCAAAAACGATATATTTTCAGTAGCAAGACCATAGTCGCCATTGATTAAAATGTCACAGTTTTTAGATTTAAGTGATAAAGTAATGTCAGGGACACTAAAAGTTGTGAATGAGAATAGGTGCTGAAAGAACACTGTCTTCTAACATCGTTAAAAATTCAGATCATAGAAACAAGGAGATATGGCATCATAGCAAATTAGTACGGGAACAACTGTCGCCACTTTTAGTACATTAGTACAACAAAAAATATTGCATTTTATTTTCGTGTTATTTGCAAAAAATATACATATTTTAGTTATAAATCAAGTGGAATAAGTTTATTTACGCTATGAACTGATAGGATGACCACAATCTGTAGCATATTTTCAATGTTGTCAAGAATCCTATTACTGGAGGTCGTATATCCGTGTCCGTACCTATAGGTAATACTGTATGAAGGTAGGCCATTTCTTGTTGACAGTGATACACTTAGTGTATCAAATCATTGCGGTGTGGTTATGTAAAACCGGCCAAGTGCGAGTCGTACTCACGCACTGAGGGTTCCGTATCATTTTTGGATGTATAAAGTGAAAAAATCCGGACCGCGTAACTAATTTTGTTTGTGATGGAATTTTGATGATTTTGAAAAAACTGTACTAGTTAGGAACATCGTTTTATTTTTGGTGCCATATTTGGGTCAATTCCTATCAATTCTAATTATTTCAGATTTTTCGCCCCGTTTTTTATCCCGTTTCGGAGATAAGGGAATGGTATTTTTTTGGACATTTTTCGTCATATGTCGAAAACTATGAGACATAAAATAAAATAAAAATATATTTTGAAATGTGCAGATCAAGCCCTTTCATATGATATTAAGTCATTTGACCTAGTAACCCCACTTTAAAATTTTGGAACCCCACTCCGGCCCCTTTTGCAATGAAAATAAAAATATTTTTGGACGTTTTTCATTTGCAATAAAGTTGAACAAGCATTCCTTATAACTGTTCCAAAGGACACGGCTGACGCCCATAGCATTTTTTATTTGTTTTTGTCCGTAATTGGATTAAAGAGAAATCTTCGTATGACAGTGAGGTTAAGTATGATGTGAATGATCCAATGAAGTACAGCCCGACTAATGAGTTCTCAATTCAAAGGTTTTAGTTGCTGTCGACATAATATTCTATGGAGGCACGCGCCAGCCAGCATGCACCCGTTTTTGTTTTATTGGTTTTTTCAAAATGTCAACGGCATAATCATTTTATTTATTTGTTTATTCACAAAATCCACAGCTCTTAATTTCAAACAGCAAACATAATTATATATATATATATATTTGTTATATCTTATTTATTTAGATTTTTGATTCCAATTCTTAATCTCTAAGATAAATTAGGCAAAGAACAATTAAAATATATTTTTATTTTTGGTTAAGCTTTTATTACTGTAGGTACCATATCAAGCCCAAAACTGCCAACGTCCTTTCAAGTCAATAGCATAAGTAGTTGCTGAAATAATCAGGTGTGACAGACAGACAGACAGACGAAGTCGCACCATAAGGGTTCCTTTTTTACCATTTTGGTACGGAACCCTAAAAATGCAAAATTAATTAGTTATTTGGCTAGATTTAAGTTCATAAAATGAAGACAATATGTCATGTGACTGACCTGTTCATCAAGATCAACGAAAGGGGGCTTAGGAGTCCCAGAATTACAATTTAACGATAAAATGGTCAGATTTTGACCATATTATCGTTAATTTTTTTTTTAGAAAATCGATAAACGCGTTGTCGCCATCGGTCTCTTCGACTGTTGCGTTCAAGAAGGGAAAATCGATAAACGCGTCGCGTCACTTCGACTGTTGCGTCTGGTTGCGTCCAAGAAGGTTATACCTTTATGATTCTTGGTTGCGTTAGTACATTTTTTAGGAATTGAAATAAAACAAAACATATAAATTAGAATGATTAAATAGGTAATATTTACTAAATCCAAAGATACATTTTTGACTAAAGCGACGCTATCATTAATCCTAAATTAATTACAGTTAATTGTCTCTGGTGAGGGGAAGAAATAAAACCTTCATGTGTAACATATAGTTCAATGCCTTCATTCAAAATTGCCAATCATGTAATAGGCAAGAAAATGCTTCACAGGCGCACCGGCGGGCTCGTAGCGCAGCGTGTTGTGAGAGCGCGGCGGCGCTAGCAGTCCGGCGGCGGCGCCAGGTCGGGCCGGACGCGGCGCGCGCCCGCCAGGTAGGGGTGGCGCAGCGCCGCGCGCGCCGCCACGCGCTCGGCGGGCTCGTAGCGCAGCATGTTGTGAGAGCGCGGCGGCGCTAGCAGTCCGGCGGCGGCGCCAGGTCGGGCCGGACGCGGCGCGCGCCCGCCAGGTAGGGGTGGCGCAGCGCCGCGCGCGCCGCCACGCGCTCGGCGGGCTCGTAGCGCAGCATGTTGTGAGAGCGCGGCGGCGCTAGCAGTCCGGCGGCGGCGCCAGGTCGGGCCGGACGCGGCGCGCGCCCGCCAGGTAGGGGTGGCGCAGCGCCGCGCGCGCCGCCACGCGCTCGGCGGGCTCGTAGCGCAGCATGTTGTGAGAGCGCGGCGGCGCTAGCAGTCCGGCGGCGGCGCCAGGTCGGGCCGGACGCGGCGCGCGCCCGCCAGGTAGGGGTGGCGCAGCGCCGCGCGCGCCGCCACGCGCTCGGCGGGCTCGTAGCGCAGCATGTTGTGAGAGCGCGGCGGCGCTAGCAGTCCGGCGGCGGCGCCAGGTCGGGCCGGACGCGGCGCGCGCCCGCCAGGTAGGGGTGGCGCAGCGCCGCGCGCGCCGCCACGCGCTCGGCGGGCTCGTAGCGCAGCATGTTGTGAGAGCGCGGCGGCGCTAGCAGTCCGGCGGCGGCGCCAGGTCGGGCCGGACGCGGCGCGCGCCCGCCAGGTAGGGGTGGCGCAGCGCCGCGCGCGCCGCCACGCGCTCGGCGGGCTCGTAGCGCAGCATGCTGTCGAACAGCGCGGCGGCGTGCGGCGCGGCGCGCGCGGCGGCGGGCAGCAGCGCGCGGGCGGGGCGCGCGGGCCAGCGCGGGAAGGCGGCGCGGTACTCGGGCAGGCGGCGCGCGCCCGCCCACACGCGCTCGCCCGGCGTGCCGAGCGCGCGGAACACGCGGAACAGCTGGTCGATCTCGCTGTCGCCCGGGAACAGCGTGCGCCCGCTCGCCTGCGGGAGACGAGATTCAATCGGTAGATGTGCGTACGTACGCTCCGGGCTCGTCTCGACGGATGGCACGTTACCGCTAACCCGACTTGCAGGTGCGCGTTACGGTTACGCGTGCCGATCTATTGAGATGCCGATTGATTGCCAGTTGATGTGCCAACACCAACACGCGTTGGACCGGGTCGTTCAACAGAAAACATCGCCGCCGTGAGCCACAGTGTTGAAGAAGGTCGTTGAAAAGCCTGTTATATGAGCGGACCTTCCCGAGGTTTACCCCGCGTCAGAAAAGATACGAATTATGCGATAAAAAAATAGTAAATTAAAAATTAAAAAAACCCGACTGCCAAAAAACAACTAAAAAGTTCAAAACAAGAGCACTTTTCAAGCAGTCTGATGCAGTTGGTGGCAATTATTTGTGTTAAATCTTAGATTTTATGCCACCAACTGCATCAGACTGCTTGAAAAGTGCTCTTGTTTTGAACTTTTTAGTTGTTTTTTGGCAGTCGGGTTTTTTTTATTTTTAATTTACTATTTTTATTTTTCACTTTTTAGTTTTTGATGTATGTTTTTAATGTTTTTCACCTATCCGGAGAAAAAGTAATGCTACGCTACGACAAAATAGTCAGTTTAAAAACTCAAGAGCAAAAAACCCACACGCCAAAAGGAACCATATCCAATAAAAGATTTATGTCAGAGTCTCCCGAAGGTCAAAATAACGGAAGAACATCAAATAACGATGAACAACCGAAACAAGTAACCAAGAAAAATAAAGCCCAGGACATAACGAGCTTCTTGCGACCTTCACAATTGAACCCTGCGTCCGTTCCCTCTACAAGGCGGGATCAACAAGAACCTCCAAAAAACTAAGATGCGCCCCTCCATCTCCACCTCTCCCAACACGGCCGGTCCCCGTGGGAGATGTAGACCGAAACCCTCTAGCTACTCATAACGGAAAGAAGAAAGATAGAAAAGAAAATCCAAAAAAGAAAAAATCCAAAAACAAAACCCTAAACATTGCAACTATAAATACTAGAACTCTGAGAACAGGTGAAAGTCTACAGGAACTGGAAATAGCTTTGGAGAAAATAAAGTGGGACATACTAGGTATTAGCGAGATGAGACGATTAGGAGAGTCTATTGAAAGCCGGTCAGATTATCTCATGTACTAAAAAGGCGAAATCGCTGGGCATAGAGGTGTTGGATTTATGATAAAGTCTTATCTTGAGAAGTACATAACTGAGTTCGTCGGTATTTCAGATAGAGTCGCTGTAGTCAATATGAGGCTACCAAATTATACCAAAGAATGGTCAATTATACAGATATATGCACCGACAGAACAGGCACCTACTAGCACTCTAGAATCATTCTATGAATCTCTATCGAATCACATCAGGTCATGCTCAAATAGAAACATAATCGTCATGGGCGATTTTAACGCCCAGGAGGTGATTCTCGCGGGTTCGATATGATATCACCTTCGATATATATAGCAACAACTGTCAAAATATCGATCGAATGTAAATTTCGGTATTCTCGAGAAGTCGCTGTAGATATATATCGATGGTAAAGCGTTCGATATGCATCGCGTGGTATGGAGCAGTCGATTGTGATATCGATTGACTTATCGTACGCCTATCGACTGTCACACACGGAATTTTCTATACAAATTGCTGTCAGTGTCAGTTTGGTGAATTCTTGTTACTGAATAAATAAATTAAATTGTTGCTAAGAAAATGTCTGTAGACGAGTTTGCTGCGGCTTTTGTAGTGGAGTTGGTGGAAGAGGCTGAAATGGCACCGCCGCGACGACAAACCGAGCGGAGAGTAAATCCATTTGACCTCAGTGAGAGAATGTTTAAAAAAAATTTCCGTCTGACAAAAGACCTTTGTGCAGATCTTATAAACATGCTGGACCCGCTGCTACAACAAAAACAAATAGACATCCAAACAAAAGTAAGAGTCCATCCTAATTGCTTACATAACATCATAACCAATGCAATAACAAGGCTTATGCCATAACCTTGAAATCTTGTTTACCTTGTTTGTTTACCATTCGATGCATGTTTCAGGTTCTGTGTGCTCTAAATTTTTTTGCCACTGGATCATATCAAACTCCAGTGGGAAATAATTCTATTATTAATATATCACAAGCCTCTGCTTCAAGGTGCATCCAAGAGGTGGTTGTAGCACTTAATGAGCCAAGAATTTTTAATGATTGGGTAAAGTTCCCAAGCAATTTTCAAGAAATGGACATTAATGTCAGAGAGTGAGTTTATAATTTGACACACCTAACTTTGTACGTACTTACTACTGTGAATATCCTATCCTACTTATATTATAAATGCGAAAGTTTGTGTGTGTGTGTGTGTATGTTTGTTCTTCACGCTGAAACGGCTGGACGGATTTGGATGAAATTTGCCAAAAAGGTAGCCTGTGACCTGGAAAAACACATACGCTACTTTTTATCCATTTTCCGCAGACGGAGTCGCGGGGAACAGCTAGTATTAATATAAGACTGCCTTATTAATTACTTGTGCTTTAATAAATACTTACCTAATAATAACTACTTTTTCAGTTTTTACAATTTATATGAGTTTCCGGGCATCATTGGGTGCATTGATTGCACGCACATAGCTATTGTGCCACCTGCTGCAACGAGATACGATGAGAGGAGCTATGTGAATCGAAAAAATTACCACTCCATTAACACCCAATTGGTATGCACCAACAATATTTTTCTATACCTATTTTTTGAGTGGGTTATTCACAAAACTAAAATTTTATTGATTATGTTTGTTTTTTCTTTTAGATTTGTGATGCAAACCTAAAAATTATTAATGCTAATAGCCTTTTTCCCGGCAGTACTCATGATTCCCACATTTGGAATAGTTCCAATGTGCGGACATTAATGGAATCTCTCTATAACCAGGGTCACACAAATTATCATTTGATAGGTATGTGCAAAGCAAAAACAATAAACTAATACCTAATTAATCAAAACAGAAAAAAAAATTGTTTATTTAACAACATTCATAATTGCAGGTGACAGTGGCTATGCTTTGCGGCCATGGTGCCTCACACCTTTATCAGCACCTGAAGGGGGAAGCGAAGAAGCATATAATGAGGCGCTGAAAAAGGCAAGGGCCACCATAGAGCGATGCAATGGGGTCCTGAAATCCAGATTCCGCTGTCTCTTAAAAGACAGGTAATGAATTGGTGGTTATAAGTTTTTATTTACTTTTAGATTTATGGCCCTTATTAATTAACCATTCTTTTTTAGGGTTCTCCATTACACGCCAAATAAGGCCACGAAAATCATAAATGCATGCGTTGTATTGCACAATATGTGCATTCAAAATGGTCTGGAAGACCCAGAAATGGTCCAAGACCAAGACCAACTGGGCATGTTGCCGGAGGTGGTATATAGTACAGACAATGTTGGCCGAAGCGCCAACATATTGCTTCATAACGCTAGATTAACTAGGTAACATGTAACTAGGTATAAAGTTATCAAACAGGACCCCTCCCCTTCAAATTGCGACGTGATAGGTATGGTCCTACTCATTTTAAAATATTGTTTAAAATAAATCTGAAGTAAAGTAACTTACTTTGCGCCATTCTTTCCACGTTTTTTTCCCCCCTGGTATAGAATTTAATTCTTCCGCTATCCTGGTCCATCTGGCCATCGCTTCTTTCATTGTGAAGAAGGCAGAGAACTTTCCTCCACGAAGTTCTGGGTCTGCCTCCAAAAGACTTATTAAGCGAGCTTTTTGAGCTACGCTTGGGTAGGCCTTCCTTTTTTTAGGAGGGGAAGAGCTCATTTTAAGTATTTTGCGGAACAAAACAAAACACAACAAACGCTTTAATATTTTGAAATTTTGACGTATGTACAAGAACGTCAAATATAGTGTTGCCGGCAGTCAAACAAGAAAAGTCCGAAATTGAATCTTATATTACCCGAAATTACACATTTTATACTTTTATTTTTTTATAAAGAACAAATTAAAATAGTGTCTACGCGTAGAAACCTTTTCTCATAACCCCCTGAATTTGAAAAAAGAGGAAGAGGAATGCCGCGCAAATATAAAATACCATAACCATAAGTATTTTTACAATAATAATTAATAATAGAGTATTAAAGTTTAAAAGTCATAATGAAACTTTTTATTGTTATTTATGTTTATTTAAATAATTCAACTGGAATTCTTTATTCGTTAATTTTAGTAATAGTATTTTTTACCGACTTTGCCAATCTTCTACATTGGTGAGCTGAAATACCCGTTCTTTCCACTTGCTTTCGGACAAGTTAGGTAAAATTTAAATGCTTTTTTTTATGCGATTGTTGCGTAAAAACACTTAATATTACCCTGCAGTCACCATTACCCTAATCTCATAAAACCAGTAGTTTATAGCCTAAATTACCCGAAATCGGGTACAAATACCCGTTATGGCAACTATGTCATAAAGCCATTGTCAAGACATTGACGTTCCTTTCCACAAAAAGTAGCTTTACGTATATATTTTAATGATTAACTTTTTAAAGAAAAACATGTTATACTAATCAGTCAAATTCTAGTATACAACGTTGAATAAATCATACATTAAATCTAAATCATCAACAAAATTTATTTGAAGACAAAATAAAGAAATATATTATGAATTCTTGGTCCGAGCACCAATCGATGAAAACGGAACGTGTCTTGGCAGAGACAAAAACTTGAAAATAATGAATGAACTATGAATGAACATGTGATCCGCCAATATCTATTACAAAAAATATCTGTTGCCCGCGAGAATACCGATTTTAGCATGGGGTCGATATTTTCAGTAGATATGATCTTGATCGAATGCGATATCTACATGATACGATATTGATCATATCACTGATTTATCGCACAAAGCGAGAATCACCTCCCAGATTGGTTCCAGGCAGCCAGGGGAAGACAACATCCTGGGTAAATTTGGACATGGAAAAAGAAGTCACAACGGCCAGTTACTAGTAGAGTGGCTATTAGAGAACAACCTGACAGTTCTCAATAGCATATTCAAAAAGAAAGCTAAAACCAAATGGACATGGATATCTCCGGACGGGAGATGGAAAACGGAAATAGACTATATCTTAACCAATCGCCCTAAAGCTTTTTCAAACGCAGAAGTCATCCAAAATTTTAATTTTAATACTGATCACCGAATGGTACGCAGTGTGCTTTCATTGAACCCACCGAAAAAAACAAGAAAAAATCTACACATACAGCAAACCTACCACCTGAACGAAGACTATTTGAGAGATATTGCTAACTCTATCACACAAAACTTTACTTCCCTAGAGAGTGAGGAAATAGACGTTATAAAACATTACGATAAACTCGAGAAAAAACTACAACATAACATAAAGCCTGCAAAAAAATGCAAACCGACACACAGTGACGTAACCACGCGTCTCCTAGAAGAGAGAAAATGGCTGTTAAGCGACCAAAATAAAAGAGAGAACCTCAAAAAAATATCAGATATTAGCAAGAAAATAAGAGAAAGCATTAGGAAAGAACGAAAAAAGAAAAGGATAGAGACTTTAGAAAAACATCTGACCATATCCGGAGGAATTAAAAAGGCACTAAAAGAGTTAAGAGAGGTTAAAAGCGAATGGATACCCAAAATAAGCAATAAGAAGTCTATCTTGACAAAGAGAAGAGATATAAAAACACTAGCCACCAATTATTACCGTGAACTGTACTCGAACTCTAACAACAAATCAACAGAATGCTTTTCAAACAAAGTCAAACAAAGTGAATATATAGAGTCTACCGAAGAACCAGAAATATTGATGATAGAGGTTGAGAAGGCAATAAAATCCCAAAAAGCAGAGAAGGCGCCTGGCCCCGACAAAATAACTAACGAGCTCTTACAAGGAACAATGAGAGAAGTGTGTCCAGCACTAACCAAAATATTTAATAAAATTTTAATTACAGGTATCATCCCTAACCAATGGACAAAATCACATATAATATTACTGCACAAAAAAGGAAATACAGAAGATATCGGCAACTACAGACCTATCAGCCTTATGTCCAATGTTTACAAGGTATTTGCTAAAATTATACTAGACAGAATCAGCAAACAACTAGATGAGAGCCAACCAATGGAACAAGCTGGATTTAGAAAGAACTTCTCAACGATAGACCACATACACACTGTCAAGCAAATCGTAGAGAAGTATAATGAATATAATAAAACGCTCTACATAGCTTTTATCGATTACTCCAAGGCGTTTGACAGTATAGACCACAGCCGTATGTGGGAGAGCCTAGAACAGCAAGGCATCAGTAGAGTATACATAAACATAATCAAGAATATCTACTCTATCAGCGAGGCTCGAATACAACTAGAAACACTAGGCGAGAAGTTTCCTATAAAAAAAGGCGTGAGACAAGGGGACCCTCTATCTCCAAAACTATTTTCTAGTGTTTTAGAAACAATATTTAGAAAACTAGATTGGGAATCTTACGGACTAAACATCAATGGAACCCGTCTCGATCATCTAAGGTTTGCAGATGACTTAGTATTATTTGAAGAGCATCCCAGCAAATTAAAAATAATGGTCCAACAGCTCTTACTAGAAAGCAAAACAGTTGGCCTGGAAATGAATACATCCAAAACGAAGTTTATGACTAACGCCACCGCGCAAGACATAGAAGTAGAAGGACAAATACTGGAATTTGTAGATGAATACGTTTACTTAGGCCAAATCATATCCATCAACGATCAAATGACAAAAGAAGTAAACAAAAGAGTCGCAAATGGATGGAAAAAATTTTGGTCTTTGAAACAAGTAATGAAGAGTCAAGATCTTGGCACAAAAATTAAAAAGAAAGTATTTGACACCTGCATCCTCCCTTGCCTGACCTACGGGTGTGAGACATGGGCGCTCACAGCAGCACAACGGAAGAAATTTCAGGTGTGTCAACGTGCAATGGAACGGAGCATGATGGGAGTAAAGAAAAAAGACAGAGTAAGAAACACAGAATTAAGGGAAAAAACCAAAGTAACGGACATACTCAAGAGAATTGACAAACAAAAATGGAGCTGGACAGGCCATATGTTGCGGGACAGGCAGGAAAAATGGAGCAAAATCGTCACAAATTGGTACCCAAGGGATGGAAAGAGAAGTAAAGGTAGACAGACCAGAAGATGGGAGGACGAACTCAAGCTCACAGCGGGACCTAACTGGAGAAGAGTAGCACTGGACAGACGACAATGGAAACAACTAGAGGAGGCCTTTGCCAACAGGCACACTGAAGTGAGAGATATTCTATAGCATTAGTAACATATTTCTTACCTCCACAGCATAATTAAATATAGGTTAGGTACCTAATAAGATTAGGAATAGGAAATAAGATTTAAAGTAAGGTAAAAAGCACTATTGTAAGATATCTTGTCTTCAGTAAATAAAGGCTATTTTATTTTATTTTATTTTTATTTTATTTTATTTTATTTTTTAATGTTTGTTTGTATGTTTGTATATCGTGAATACTTGAAATAAAAACTTAAATCAATAAGTAAGAATTAGCGACAATGATTGCTTTGTTAAACAACTTTAAATCGTTATATATCCTAAACTATTATTTTAAATGAAAAATGATAAAAGGAACCTAAATATGATTTTAAAATACCTATTCAACGACAACCACTTGACATAGTTCATCAACTTTTTTTTTTTTCATTTTGACAATATGGCCTCTGGTTGTCGCTGTGGTGAATTTTGATTACTGTTATGTCTTTAGTGACACTCGCAAGGTTAAGACGAATCGATTGACGTAAGAATTATCAAAATCGGCCAACGCATTTGGTCTCTAGAACGCCACATAGAAACAAACATACATACATACATACATACATACATAGACTGATAAACACATTACCCTCCTTTGCGTCTCGCAGTCGGGTAAAAAGAGAACCTTGTAGGTTAATACAATTTTAGGCAGGCAGCGCTGTGCGTATTACTTCCTGTTCGCTTAGCGTTCTTTCTGACTTTTTAGGGTTTCGTACCAAAATGATAAAATAAAAAGTGAACCCTTTTTGAAAGTAGTTAAATCTGTAAGAGAACGCAAGTGTAAGGTGAAGGCGGGTGACACTCACCATCTCGGCGTAGATGCAGGCGAGGCTCCACACGTCGACGGCGGTGGAGTAGAACTTGGCGCCGAGCAGGATCTCGGGCGCGCGGTACCACAGCGTGACCACCTCGTGCGTGTAGGCGCGCACGGGGATGCCGAAGGCAAGTGTAAGGTGAAGGCGGGTGACACTCACCATCTCGGCGTAGATGCAGGCGAGGCTCCACACGTCGACGGCGGTGGAGTAGAACTTGGCGCCGAGCAGGATCTCGGGCGCGCGGTACCACAGCGTGACCACCTCGTGCGTGTAGGCGCGCACGGGGATGCCGAAGGCAAGTGTAAGGTGAAGGCGGGTGACACTCACCATCTCGGCGTAGATGCAGGCGAGGCTCCACACGTCGACGGCGGTGGAGTAGAACTTGGCGCCGAGCAGGATCTCGGGCGCGCGGTACCACAGCGTGACCACCTCGTGCGTGTAGGCGCGCACGGGGATGCCGAAGGCGCGCGCCAGGCCGAAGTCCGCCAGCTTGATGCTGCCCTCCGCGTCCACCAGCAGGTTCTGCGGCTTGAGGTCGCGGTGCAGCACGCGGTGCGCGTGGCAGTACGCCACGCCCTCCAGCAGCTGGCGCAGGTAGCTCTGCGGACGGAACCATCGGTCAGCGCGCGACACTGGCGGGCGGCTCCCTCCGCGCCTCCGGGTTTACAAAAACACTGTAGGGGTAGGGCAGACAAGACCACGTGGAGTCGGGGAAACCGAATAATTGGGGTTGACCAATTCGGTTCTGTCAACTCACAACTATTCACTCTAACCTTCAACACGTAGGTTGCCTTTCCACCAGAGATGTGCTATGCAGCTATGTTGCGAGAGTGTAAAAGCTAAGCTACGAAACTACGTGACTGTCTCCACTGATGCTAAGCTATTTACCGGGGCGAGTAAGTTGGTGCTATGAAAATGCGCCGTCGCAAGGTAGCTATGCGAGGAAGATGCGCAGCTCGGGCTATGCGACGTATCGACAGTTGGGAAGGCGCGGGGAGGGGGCTCCACTCACGACCATGTATAGCACGCATCCACAGCATGCATCCTTCCATATAAAAGACGTACCTTAGTTGAATCAGTTTCCGCCTGTTCCAGTTTCAGATCAATGACTGTGATTGATATCAAACGCATCC
The DNA here is from genome assembly GCA_948465475.1 of Thalpophila matura. NCBI lineage: Eukaryota > Metazoa > Arthropoda > Insecta > Lepidoptera > Noctuidae > Thalpophila > Thalpophila matura. The sequence goes on along the minus strand of OX419186.1, from coordinate 18,536,434 downwards.
ATAGCAACGTTGCATAGCACATCTCTGGGGGAAAAGCAGCCTTACCGTGTCTCTGAGGTAAAACCTAAGATTTACCGACGCTCCAATACACGCTTTATAGAGAAAGCTATTGAGCAAAATCGGGGGCCGAGAGTATTCGTCCAGCCGTTAGGGAGAAGCCACCTGACGAAGTTGACTAAATCCAGTGGAGATGTCGTCGTTTCGAAGTCGGAGGTCCTTTCTGAAGTGGAAGACTTCTATAGCCGGTTGTATGCTTCGCAAGTCGGCCTGACCCCGAAAATGAGGATTCTAGAGCTACTCCTCAGATCATAGAAACAAGGGAGATGTGCCAAGGCGCTATCGAGCTTGACGTACGCGCTGGCGACGAACCGAACACGATCGATGGTATAAATACAGTGTTTTAGTTTAGTGCTAGTGTTGAGTGACGATTAACAGTGTTAGATTGAGGGTGTGCGGAATGTTTAATGCGTGGGAGATCTTTTTATTCACAAGGAGCGCTTAATTATGCGCGTAATTGTGTCGAAAAATGTACTAAAAGTGGCATCAGTTATTCCCGTACTAATTTGCTATGATGGCTTATCTCCTTTTTCTATGATCTGAGAGCTACTCTAATCCGCCATTACACGGAATACCTGTCCGAATCACAGCACATAAAATAGGAACTCTAAAATTTAACTTTAGTAACAAGTTAACTTGCGCCTTCTGTATCATTCCAGCCACATCTTCCAACGTAGTTAAATATTTAGACTGTTCCGAAGTTGGTGACGTCATTTTGCAGATTTAAAAATAGTCCCAATTATTTGCACAAACACGTTCACTGCAATGTTTTAAATCACTTTTTTCTATAAGTTTTTAATAGTCTTTGAGTCTTCACATTAACTTGTAAACAACTTGAATCCTTATCTAAGGAATGCGGTCCCTATTGTATTCGCGCGCCGAGTCCGCTGGCCGTTCCATTCACTAATTAATCCGGGTCGATTTGGACCAAATGTTTGTGTGTTTAAGGTTCACTTTCTTATTGCGGATATGGAACGGTGTGTAGAAAACAAACTAACGTCTTTGCTTGACGATGATTTATTTGCGACTGTTTTTACAACATACGTAGCTACGTTAATATACTGGACACGGTTAAAAACTGTTCTAGTTAGGACATCGTTTTATTTTTGGTGCAATATTTGGGTCAATTCCTATCAACTACAATTATTTCAGATTTTTGGCTCTGCAAACTTCGGAGATAAGGGGGGGGGGAATGGTATTTTTTCAGACATTTTTCATCATTATGTCGAAAACTATAAGACATAAAAGAAAATGAAAATATATTTTGAAATGTGCAGATCAAGCCCTTTCATAAATTGAAGTCGGTTAAAAAACCGGCCAAGTGCGAGTCGCACTCGCGCACCGAGGGTTCCGTATCATTTTTGGACGTATAAAGTAAAAAAATCCAGACCACATAACTAAGTTTGTTTGTGAAGGAATTTTGATGATTTTGAAAAAACTGTACTAGTTAGGAAAAGCGTTTTATTAACCGACTTCAAAAAAAGGAGGTTCTGTATTCGTCCCGTATGTATGTATGTATGTATGTATGTATGTATGTATGTAAGTATGTATGTATGTATGTATGTAAGTATGTATGTATGTATGTTTGTATGTGCGCGATTTTCTCAAAAACTACTGATTCGATTTGGATGGGGTTTTTACTAACGTACTACTAATCTACATACTTTCAGGAAGGTTTTAGTATATAATACATTATGTAATCATTCCTATGTACAAAGTTATATGCATAAATGTACACACTCCGTAGAAGATTTATTGTTGAACAAATTCGTGAAAGTAATCTAACACGGGATAAAGAACTAAAAAGGGAAAAATAAAAAACTTTTTTAACAAAAAATAACCGACTTCAAAAATCCACTACAAAGAAAATAATAATTTTGGTTTCGGAAGTCGGTGGCAAAAAAAAGCAAACAAAAACCAAAGCCACCGACTTCCGAAACCAAAATTATTATTTTCTTTGTAGTGGATTTTTGAAGTCGGTTATTTTTTGTTAAAAAAGTTTTTTTTTTTGGTGCCATATTTGGGTCAATTCCTATTAACTCTAATTATTTTAGATTCTTCGCCCCGCAAACTTCGGAGATAAGGAGGGGAATGGTAATTTTTTGATCATTTTTCATCATATGTCGAAACACATTTATGTGAGACATAAAATTAAATAAAAATATATTTTGAAATGTGCAAATCAAGCCCTTTCATATGATATGTCACTTGACCTAGTAACCCCACTTTGAAATTTCGGACCCCCACTCAGGCCCCTTTTGCAATGAAAATAAAAATATTTTTGGACTTTTTTCATTTGCAATAAAGTTAAACAAGCATTCTTTATAACTGTTCTAAATTTCAAGTCGATAGGTAGCATAAGTAGTTGCTGAAATAAGCAGGTGTGACAGACAGACAGACAGACGAAGTCGCACCATAAGGGTTCCTTTTTTACCCGACTGCGAGATGCAAAGGAGGGTAATGTGTTTATCAGTCTATGTATGTATGTATGTATGTATGTATGTATGTATGTATGTTTGTTTCTATGTGGCGTTCTAGAGACCAAATGCGTAGGCCGATTTTGATAATTCTTACGTCAATCGATTCGTCTTAACCTTGCGAGTGTCACTAAAGACATAACAGTAATCAAAATTCACCACAGCGACAAACAGACGCCATATTGTCAAAATGAAAAAAAAAAAAGTTGATGAACTATGTCAAGTGGGGTGTCGTTGAATAGGTATTTTAAAATCATCTTTAGGTTCCTTTTATCATTTTTCATTTTAAATAATAGTTTAGGATATATAACGATTTAAAGTTGTTTAACAAAGCAATCATTCTCGCTAATTCTTACTTATTGATTTAAGTTTTTATTTCAAGTATTAACGATATACAAACAAAAAAGAAGATTACGAAAACATACATTAAAAACTAAAAAGTGAAAAATAAAAATAGTAAATTAAAAATTAAAAAAACCCGACTGCCAAAAAACAACTAAAAAGTTCAAAACAAGAGCACTTTTCAAGCAGTCTGATGCAGTTGGTGGCATAAAATCTAAGATTTAACACAAATAATTGCCACCAACTGCATCAGACTGCTTGAAAAGTGCTCTTGTTTTGAACTTTTTAGTTGTTTTTTGGCAGTCGGGTTTTTTTAATTTTTAATTTACTATTTTTATTACCATTTTGGTAGGGAACCCTAATAAATATGATATACCACTTGACCTAATGACCCCACTTTTAAATTTCGAACCCCCACTTCAGCCTCCTTTTTCAATGAAACTACATAAATTCAGTTCAATCAATTTGGTTCATTCTTTTTTTCCACATCACTGCCTTTTTTTGTTAAAAAGTGGTATCCCTCCAGTTGTCAAGTTACTGCAAACAATTAAAAGTCTGAATATAGAATTCTTCCCCTTAGTACTTCATAAGTTCTCATTCTACTCCTTTGTTAAAATGAGGGATGCATCAAGTTCCTTTTCAAGTCCCCACTAACAGCATGGAGTTTATCAGTGGTTTTCTCATGGCTATACTAACATTTATGAGTTTGTAGGAAGCCAGGCCCATACACTTGGCAGAACCACATATTATACACATTATATTGTGAGTCTTACGGTCGGTTGCAGAAAGATAATTAAATTTTAATGGAGGCATTAACCATACAATTTCTATTGTTAGTCCTTTAAAACTTAATGACCTTTTCTGCAACTCAGCGTTAATGCTATAGTTAGTTAAAAATATAGTAATTATAGTTTATATTAACCTTAACAAGATCTAAGCGAAGAGGTCCTTTAGTGATATCCATAAGCCGCTTTAAATCCATGTGTAGGAATTCAAAAACTAAGAAGAGTTTGTTGTCTGATAACAGGACGTCAAGCAAACGCACAACGGCCGGGTGGCGCAGCTCGCGCAGCACAGAGATCTCCCGCAGCGCCGTGGACGGCACTCCCTCCGGCTCACTGAAACACGCAGCACAAACCACCATTTGTATTCACGAGTGAACCGCTGAAGCGATTGCGTGTACTTAATAACAGTATCATTGGTACAAGTTAGGCACCGCTTGGAATAAGATTAAAATAGAATTACTACAGTACTGTCATATTTTGGCGCCAAAACTTACTTTTCTAGTTTAATTTTCTTAAGAGCAATTTCCTTTCCGGTTACTCTGTCCTTTGCTTTATACACTACGCCATAAGTCCCTTCTCCTATTTTCTCTACTCTTGAAAAATTTTCCATCTGGAAACTAATAATCTCTTTAAGGCAGCTCACTTAACCTCTAATGCTGTCTAATGCTAATGAACATTGAAACAACAACAACAACTCAACAACTGCAAGTGACAACACCCAACACTGACAACTCTGACAAGACCATGGACGTATTATATACGTCCATGGACAAGACAGCGTATACTAATCTATGACAACTGTGACAAGCTAGCTGATCTGATTAACAGTGCTGCCAACTTTTTTTTGGACAATCTGCACTAATTAACTTTTCAAACCACCAGAATCCACTAAAAGCCAGAATCATAAATTATAATTTTATGAAGCCTCGATTACTCGGCAGTCGATTTTTTTATTGGTTGATTGGTTAAACCTAACCAAAGAGTATACAGGGTAAAATTAAAACCAGTGCGGATATTTTAGGAGGTGAAGGTACTTATGAATATGAGAGAATATAAGATTATGTAAGAGTAGGTATAAGAATATAAGATTATTTTAGCCATCAAATCCAAGGCAGTGGGCTACGACGACGTCAGTCGTTGTATGGTCACGTCGATCCTTGATTCTCTTCTTCCACCAATCACCCACATTATCAATTTTTCCCTTGATTCCGGACAATTCCCATCCCAGTGGCGTAAGGCCTACGTCCGTCCACTCCCTTTTTTTTTTTTTTTTTTTTTTTTTTTTTCGAGGTGGAAATCCTCTTGGATGTCCCCCGCCCTGGGGAGGGCGGAGGGGTCTGTCAGACTCTTACTGACTAAAACCACCCCGGTGTTCCTCCAATTACCTTACGCCGGGGGCGCGGGAGTCGCTTGCGCATTCGTCCGCACCCCCGGCAGGTATTGGCCCGCCAAATGAGAGGCGGGCCCCGTCACCCTATGCGGCCGTCATGCACGGCCGCAATTCCTCTAGAGAGGCGCGCGCGGAACACGTCGCGCCACCGTCTCGGGCCTGTTTCCGTTCGGGCGACGGACGCCCCAAGTCCGCCGCCCGCAGGCCGCACCCTATGGTGGCCGGAGATCGTTGGCCGCCCTACGGCGCCCGGTGCGTCTGCTGCGGATGGGGAGAGAGGACACCGCCTCCCTCTCCCTTTCCGCCGCCTCCTTGGCGTCCATCACCTCCTCGCAGAAGGAGGCGACGGCGTTCCAAGCGCTCTCGCTGCCGACCATGGCCTCAACCACGGCCGGGAGCGAGAGGCCACCCGCAGCTCCGACCGCCGCGACGAGGTCACGGCGCTGCACTGCCCAAGCTGGGCACTCCTCCAGTGTGTGCTGCGCCGTGTCGTCGGGGCAGTCACCGCAATGGTGGCAACCGGGCGTCGGCTCCCGGCCTATACGGCACAGGTACTTTCCGAAGCACCCGTGTCCAGAAAGCACCTGTGTAAGCCGGAAGCTAAGGGCGCCATGCCGTCTCCCGAGCCACTCCCTCATCACGGGCCTTACCGCCGCTATTGCGGCGTGCCCGGCGTCCGTCCACTCCCTAAAATTATAAATCCTTCCCTCCCTAATCACTTCCAACCTATTTCCATTCTCCCCTTCCTGTCCCCTTACTGTTTGTTCATCGGAACAACCTTGTGAGTCCTTTTCAGTCTGGGTTCAGGCCTGGCCACAGTACAGCTTCCGCTCTCCTTAAAGTGACTGGTGACGTTAGAGAAGCAATGGAGGATACCAAGGTTACTGTTTTGGTACTAATTGATTTCTCCAATGCCTGTAACGCCGTCAGTCACGATATTCTCCTATCTATCCTCTCACATCTTATGGTTTCCTCCAAGGCACTGGAATGGTTCTCGACTTATCTTCGGGGACGTCAGCAGTCGGTTCGCGTTGATGAGAGCTCGTCGAGTTGGCGCGATCTGGATGCCGGTGTCCCACAGGGCGGAATTCTTTCTCCTTTGTTATTCTCTATCTTCATTAATTTTATTACTCTCAGTCTTCAATGTTCGTATCATCTATACGCTGATGACCTTCAATTGTATACAGCTGCGCGGGTGGAGAGTTTATCGGATGCTACTGAAGCCTTAAACCGAGATTTAGATGCGATCAACAGCTGGTCTAATAGATTTGGAGTATCAGTGAACCATACTAAATGTCAGGCGATTATAATTGGAAGCTCACGCATGATGGGCAAAGTGACAGTTACTTCTCTTCCTCCTATAAAATTTAACGGTACTGTCATTCCAATAAGCCCCAGTGTAAAGGATCTCGGATTACACCATGACTCGACGCTTAACTGGCAAAGTCAGGTCTCTAGTGTCAGTCAAAGGGTCAACGGCACTCTGCGTTCCTTGTATCGTCTGAGGAACTTTCTGCCTGCTAAGACGAAAACTATGCTTGTGCAGACTTTAATTTTCCCAACAATCGACTATGGTGACGTGTGCTACTTTGACTTGAACGCAGTACTGTTGGATAAACTTGATAGGGTCCTGAATAATTGCATTAGGTTCATATTTAACTTGCGGAAATATGACCATGTGTCGAGCCACAGGTCCGAGCTCAAATGGATGCCGATTCGCCAGAGAAGAAGTTTACGAGCTCTGACCGCGCTTTTCTCCCTACTTAACTCTCCCAGCCCTCCTTCTTACCTTATGTCCCACTTTCAATACCTATGTTCTACACACGTCAGAAATCTACGATCTTCCAATAATCTTCTCCTTCACTGTCCTTCTCATACTTCTGATTTTGTTCATTCTTCATTTCATATTCAGTCTATTCTTCTCTGGAACGCGCTGCCTCTCGATATCAGAGGACGGCCACCAGCAGATATGCATTTAAGCGGAAGTTGCGGACGTACTATCTTAATAAATACTAGAGTCATCTCAATAACCTCTTTTCTATAGATATAAAATATATATTTATTTATTTTTATATATTTGTGTAAATATTCTAATATTATATATTTAAATATGTATATAATTTTTATATTTATAAGTATAAGGTTGTATGTATATGTATCTATTTTATTTCATAATACACATAATAGCATGATGTATTCTAATCAAAAGATTAGAATACATAATTATGTTTTCGCCTTAAATATAAATGCACCTGCCATGATATCTCTCCACCACCCTTGGTTGACTGGTAGAGAATGCCTACGGCATTAAGTCCGCCTTTGTACCTTTGTAAGTTGCATAAAGTTTAAATAAATAAATATGATCAAATTTTATTATGGGACTGACACTGAAATATGAAAAAAAAATATCAGCTGTTCCATAAATTTTGATCGTGTTGTAGTGCATTTTTGTAGGGAACAGCTGATTTTTTTTTCATTGTTCTGTATCGGTCCCATAATAAAAGTTGATCATATTCATGAGTACTTTCACCTCCTAAAATATCCGCACTGGTTTTAATTTCGGATTAAATCCGTACGGTATTGTACCTATATATTTCTATGCTAGGTTTAGACCTAGCATAGAAATATATAGGTAGGTACAATACCGTAGTGACCTACTATTAAAAAAGTACAAATAAATTATTTTATTTCAATGAAGGAATAGGCAAAACAAAAAAGTAAAAGCAAAAATAATAATTTATCACAAAATGGAAAACATAGACGCTTTTAAAGTTTTTGGAGGGAGTATTGTTAGTGTATGAGGGCAAGGTTTGCACGAAAAGAGAACACTTCCAATATTATTTAATGAATTTATTAGATGAACACATTAATCTTACATGGTGATAGCAGAGAGAAGGAGGAAGGGGAAGTAGTCATAGACATACTACTAGAAAGAAAGAAAAGAAAGAAAATGCATTTATTTGCGTCGACATGACACACAAAAATAAAAAAAAACAAGGTATGAGGAAAGAACTGTAAGGAAACTATACTCATAGACGCTTTTAAAGTTTTTGGAGGGAGTATCGCTCCGTCTTTGTCGCGCGAAGCGGACGTAGGTGGTGTTACGTCACTAGTAGGTAGTGCCGTCCGTGTCTAGCAAATCATTTTAAAACGCTTATAACTTTGCCAATTTTGTAGATGTTTCATCGGTTTTTTTGGTGTTAATTGTCTTTTTTCAAATAGTTTACAGATTCACAATAAAAAAAAAGTTGTATTCACACATATAGGTACATATAGGGTGTCAGTTTAGACAGTGGAAAAGTGGAAATACGAAAAGGGGTCATTGTACTCAACATTATGAACAACTTTTACTATGGGACCAACCCAAAATCAGCTAATAATGTCTTAGGTTTTCGCGATTATTATACATTATAATAAAACAAGTTTAAACGGATTAAATCGCGTATATTACAGAGTTTCCAAAATCAGCAGTTCCATACATTTTGTTGACATATATGTGAACATAAATGATGTACCTATGGTACAGCTGATTTTTTTTTCGCGATTTCAGGTTTGATCCCGTAGTAAAAGTTCTTCATATTGATGAGTACAATGACCTGTTTTCGTATTTCCACTGTCTAACCTGACACCCTGTTTAAATAAAAATAAATAAGTATACAAAACATGACAGACGCGCTTGTCTATCTTTAAACTAGTAGTGGAATCTCAGAACTTCTGAGTACCTATATTGTGGTTTCAACATTGTTATTTACTACCTACGTCGTATTGTTTACCTACGTCTAATCAGCTGAAACTAAAAAATCGGAACTAATCGGAGTCCGTCCGCTATTGGTAACGAGTACCTATACTTCGAGCTTTTCTTAGCAAGCAGCGCCCTCAGTCACAGACTTATCCTGCGCGCACTCTAGTACACATTATAGACGTAATATTATTTGGAGAATCCCTGAATAGTGTTGCTTACAGCTTGGCAAAAAAGAGTTTGGAAAAAATTAGGGCGCCACTATTACACTAAGGCCACTTTCAATGAGAAATCAGCAAAAGAATTTGAATAAATCGTTAAAATAAATGATAACAATAAACGGATGACTCAAAATCTATCTATACTATATTTAAATATTTGTGGACAAAGTAGTGTCTCCGTTAAGTAAAATATTTAATCCACCTGTCACCGCGTCAAACTCTTTTTTGCCAAGCTATACTACTGCACAGAACAATAATACTCTAGCGAGTACTACTGTAATGTCGAAACCCCCCTTTTCATAACAAAAAACATAGTTTACATGTAAGTGGTCAAATATCTTGCCTACTACTAACTGTTGTAAACTAAACCACTAACAAAAACCACCAGTCACTAAAAACAAAATTCCTCCGCTGAAAGAGTGGTCTAAACCATGTTTTAGTGGAAAATCCACTAAGTTGGCAACACTGCTGATTAGGTCAAGCCATGGAGGAAGATTACTGGAGGTCGTGTATCCGTGTTCATATACTGTGTGAAGGTTGGCCATTTCTTGTTGATAGTGATACACTTAGTGAGTCAAAACATTTCGATGTGGTTGTATAGAAATGCAAATTAGTAGCGGTATGGCTTAAAATGAACTGTTCATCAAGATCAACGAAAGGGGACAAGAAGTCCCGGAATTATCATTTTATACGTACCTAAGTCTTTGACACCGATTTTATCGTTATATGTACCCTGAGATTTTTATTTAGAACATCGATAAACATTGAAGATTTATACATTGTGAGTAAGATTGTCTTACACATCATAATTATTGCTATAAAGTAAAAATTATCATTTTACAAGTCTTTGACAACGATTTTCTCGTTAACTAGTCTTACCTTGCCCGCGACATCGTCCGCGTACAAACACGGTCAACCGTCTTTCCCTCTAATGTGCCGTCTATAGATCCTATGTCTATGCAGAGGCGGCTTGTCCTAAGGAGCGCTGGTGCAGTGCACTCCCATGAAAAAAAACCGGCCAAGTGCGAGTCGTACTCGCGCACCGAGGGTTCCGTATCATTTTTGGACGTATAAAGTGAAAAAATCCGGACCGCATAACTAAGTTTGTTTGTGAAGGAAGTTTGATGATTTTAAAAAAACTGTACTAGTTAGGAACATCGTTTTATTTTTGGTGCCATATTTAGGTCAATTCCTATCAACTCTAATTATTTCAGATTTTTCGCCTCGCAAACTTCGGAGATAAGGGGGGGGGGAATGGTATTTTTGTGGACATTTTTCATCATATGTCGAAAACTGCGAGACATAAAATAAAAAATATATTTTGAAATGTGCAGATCAAGCCCTTTCATATGATATGTCATTTAACCTAGTAACCCCACTTTGAAATTTCGGACCCCCACTCCAGCCCCTTTTGCAATGAAAATAAAAATATTTTAGGACTTTTTTCATTTGCAATAAAGTTGAACAAGCATTCTTTATAACTGTTCCAAATTTCAAGTCGATTGCATAAGTAGTTGCTGAAATAAGCAGGTGTGACAGACAGACAGACAGACGAAGTCGCACCATAAGGGTTCCTTTTTTACTATTTTGGTACGGAACCCTAAAAAGCAGGGCAGTTCAATTTCTGTCCTGCTTTAAGAGCTCGTGGTAAGCCTTCAGTGAGGACACGGCCAGTGGAGCCAACGGGAATACACCCATTTCTTCACTAGAAACAATTACGTAGGTACATAAGTCCTTACGGTGGTCAGATACATATTTGTCTGATGGTACATTGTCATGATTTGGTGTCATGCAGTGGCGTGCCTTGAGGGCAAGCCCGAGGGTATTTGACTTAATTTTTCATGAATGTAGGTAAGTGTTTTTATTATACGCTACTCACTTACATTCATGAAAAATTAAGTCAAATACCCTCGGGCTTGCCCTCTAGGTCTAGGCGCGCCACTGGTGTCATGTTGTACCGAGTGGAGCGCCAACGATTGCGCTCCTATGAAATAAAAGTCAGTACAACGACTAGCACGGGAATTCAATGAGTGTGAAAGCTACACAGTCTGGCACGTGAAACAGAAGATTTTGTAAGGCACATCTAGAGCAAAGAGTATTATAATTATAAAGGGAATCCCACCGGGTCCCAAAGACCGAAGGCTTGATGAGGCGATGTTTTTTGGTAAAAATATTCTAAGTTTTTTTCATAGTGACTTGTTTCCTCCTATTTAATATAACCCGGAGGCCATCTCTATGATCTCTAGGATCATCGTGGTGGAAGCAGGCACCTCGGTCCCCGCACCCACTTAATTAGGTAGGTACAAACTTTTTTCTTCAAACTATTTCGTAAGATGACAATTTTACATAGGTACTCTTTGATGTTGTCGTCGTTGTCATCAAAGTTGTCATCCAGAGTAAGTAGAATAATACATAGAATAGATAGTTAAATGAATGGACAACATCACTTCAGAAGAGTTCAGATTATTCTCTTGAAAATATTGAAATCAAGTTAATAATTAGTAGGTATATTTTTTATCTAAATATTGTAATTTGTGACTGTTAAGTAGGTAGGTATCTAAAATAATTACAAAATGTGAAGCTAATTGTGTGCAGCAATTTTTCCATTGGAGCTTGGGATCATTTAGTTGATTGACTTCATAACATAAAATAAACCTACTTACATTTTAATGGAATCAGCTAAACGTAAAAAGCGGAAAACACGTAAATGCCTAAATGAAATCAGAAAAAGGTCACGTCGTACGGGACAAATATTTGAGAAAGACAGCGGTAAAGTTTGTCATCTCTTTTCTAATTTTAAAAATGTAAATAATTGCTTCATATCAAGTAATCGGTTAACTTTGAGAATGTTTCCAAAAGCGGTTCGATCTGAAACGATAACAAGGCCTGCGCTGGCAGATTTAATTATAAAACCAAACTTGAATTTTGATGAATTGGTGAAGGGTACTAAAGTCTTAAAAAGTACGTTTAGTTCTACCAAAGAGAGGTTGCCCGAATTAATCGGCACGTTTGATAGCAATATTGAACATTTTAAGAACGCTAAATGTGCTATTGACTCGGTTAACTACGAGGAATCTAACGTAAAAAATAGGACTAGTCAAGTTAAGTTATCTGGCGATTTTGATCTGTTTACTTCTATGGATTTGGCCGAAGTTACCGGTAAATCTCCGGACAGTATAGGAGCGCAATCGGTATCAACTCTCACTACATCATCTAACCAAAGTCTTCACGATGTTAATAATTACAATTTGTACGAAGAGTTTATGTCTGAAATCCCTACATATTTAACACAGCGTGCCACACTCATCGAAGAAGACGTAATGAAAAAATCTGAAGTGTTTTTACAAAATCTTTTTATAGAAAGCTGCTTTCAAGAATGTGAAGATAATGTGTTAAAATGCATAAAAAGTAAAACCGAAAAAAAAAAAAATGTCCCTAGTGAGATGATAGTTCATAATCCAATGGACTATATCAGGTTAGGTCATGTGCAACAGCAGAGCCTGTTTCATCGGTCATCCAGAATAGGAGGAACCACTGATGGAGGTTGTAGCATCCCTCATTCTCCTCTAATAGCTCCATCGTCGCCAGCGGTATCTTCGGACACTCAGTTGAGCGATATCGCACATGACACGCCCGATTACACATATTATCCTCACAGATTGAATTGACACTTCCTAGTTATTAGTATTCTCATAAGAAATTAATAATGGCCGCTATTAACCAGAGGTGTATGGCTGCGCAGTAGCGAATTTTAGATCCTAGCTATCGCTATCTAGCTCTAGCTATCGAGTTGGTAAGCCTTGATCACTACAAAATTTACAGCGGCCATTATTTTAGTTGGGCGAATCCTATTAAAATATGAATTATATGAATTCAAACAAAATCTAAACTTAATATTGTGTTTTATTTACTTAAGTAGATACAGTGGCGGATTTACACATTTGCCGCCAGTAGGATAATCATTTTTTTTCCGCCCCTACCCACCTCTACCGCTAAAATCTGCCGCCCTAGGCTCCAGCCTACTAAGCCTGCTGGTAAATTCGCCACTGGGTAGTTAATAATGCACATTTTTTTTTTATTATAAACCAATACTTTCTAGTTGTGCTATCAGGTCCATGTGCTTGAATGTATCAGGGTTCTTGCTGAATTTTTTAAGCAGCTGCGACTTAGTAGTATCTTTTCCGTTGTAGTACATCTGAAATTGATTTGCTAGACATTGAGCCTCTTGACCATCCAATACATTCTGTGAAAACAAATATCCAATTGAATGTAATATTCTACCATTTCAATACCTTTCTTAAAACGTTGGTCCCTAATCTATGGAAAATCACCTATTGACATCAGCCCCCGTATTCACAACGCTTCGAGTCGATTCCGATTCGGAAAGTCGTATGTCTATCTCGCTCGCTTTCGTAATGCCAAAACAAGATAGACGTACGACTTGTCGAATCGGAAAGAAATCGAAGCGTTATGAATACGGGGGCAGAAGGAACATCTCTGTGAATGAAAAATGTCCGTCAAAATGTGATAAATTAGGGTGGCGCTACTGTGCTTCATTCATACTTCCTTTGCTATGCTAGCGCCACTTTTTACCCGACTTTGGCAAAACCAAAAGAAAGGGTTGTGATTTTAGCAGTCTATTATTTATACCAATTAACTACTACCTACTTAGAGCTGGATACTTTTTCAACTTATCTCCATATTCAGATAGTACTCCTTAATATCTATGCTCCATGATCAAATAATAGGTAGGTATGTACTAGTTTATAACAAGAAATGTGAAAAGTCCTTCGCAGGCGTCCATTAATTACGTGAGGCGATTCCGGTGATTGTTCGAGACGGCGCGACTGTGAAACCAGTCTAAGAATACAGGGGAGTTCCCCGGAAGTTTCAAACAAAGATGATCGAGACTTGTAGGGAATTCCCCTATATTTTTTCAAATAAGTTGCCACTATTAAAGTCGCGTTCCTGGAATCTGGTTTATTTATATTCCGAATGTGGGAGAAAGGAGACGTTCAATAAATGTATGGGGCTTGGTACTAAATCACGAACAGCAATCTGAGCTATACACGGCAAAATGTTAGTGGTTGTTTTCCGGCAGCAGAACGATTTGCCATCAGTAATACTATCGAAACATAGAGTTCAATTTAAAAAATATTGTTTTTTTTTTCATATAATCAAAAAAATTATTCATAGACTCGAAAGCGTGAAAAACAATAGTAACTCACTAGATCTAACGTAGGTATAGTTATCTAGTCAAACCGACACGCGCCGCGCGCCGCAATTCCGCGAATCAAAGCGGTGTCGACAAAAGCGGCGACCGATTCCTAAATGTGCAGAGCAAAATAAGCCCTCGCGCATAGTGATACGGCATAAAACAGACTGATCGCCCGTTGCAACCGCACCGCACCCCCCCGACCCACACTCCACAATCGAGTCGCACTCAACAAAAGGATAGCCGACCGCGAAGCCGACAGTCAGTTGTGCCGCGAACGCGAATCTCGTAACATGCGTAGTGAACTAGTGAATTATCGTTGCAAAAATGGATCGACATTACATTATTCCAATTTAGAGTACGTCGCTATGGTGCAAATGTACGCTAGGGCTAATTATGACTCGCATGCTGCCGTTACGCGGAGCCGCAACACTTGGAGTCGCTCAATTTTCGCGGTGTTCTGAACCCCCAAGTCCCGCAGGCCCGGACGATCGTAGCGGCGACACAGTGCTACTCGATCATGGGGAGTTACAGTGTATGTACCAGAGGTCGATCAGCCGTTCATTTGCGCGAGTTCGGCGAGGAAATCCACAAGTAGGTACTTTTTTTTTTTTTCTTTTTGAGGATGGGAAATCATCAAATGACCCCTCCCGCTCTGGGCGGAGCGGAAGGGAGTGTCAGACTCTTACTGACTAAAACCCACCCGTGTTCCTTCCTTAGCCCTTTATGTTCCGGGTCAGCGGTACCCCTTTCGGACTATCCCGCTTTCCCGGCAGGCTTGGGCCCTAATGGGCCCCTTCTCTGATGCTGACATCTCTTTGAGGCGCGCGTACAAGTAGGTACTTCAAACGGGATCCTCGTCGAAGTACCTACCTATGTGTATGGCTGTGATGGCTGGGTTCGACGTAAGTCAATACTACGTTTGGAAAGTGCTCAACAATGAAAGACTGCTTAAGTACCTATCATTTTCGTAAAGTTAATCAAATAAAACGTGCTCGATTGTGTTTGGAACGCAGTGGCTTGGAATTCGAAAAATTACTCCGTTACGACGGTTACCGGGCCTAAGCGTAAGTACCTACTTGTACCTTTGTATTTTATTAAATACCGAACATTTAAAAGTAGGTAAGTAATTAAAATCATTGTAAATAAGTTCATTTCATTTTTTTGAATACCTACGCCTTAAATACTATAATAGGTATCTAATTCAGAAAATATCGTTTTCTAAGATAGGTGCCTACCTACCTAGTAATCTTGTTTTTTTAGTTTCGTGTTCACGTGTTCAATAATTTGTCTATCAATAACTCGGGAATAGTTATCAGCTGATTGATAAACACGGAGGGCAATGACGGCACGGGCGCGCCCCGCTCGGCCGCGGCCGCTCGCGTCGTCGCCGCGCTTGCGTAGCTATCGTGAGGTATTACCTACTATTGGTTTTAGATTTTGTTTTTCACATCATTCTCATCAGTCATCAACTCATCACACCATTCTGCCATTTTTTTTTTCTAATTTTTTTTATATATATTATGATTTCTAAAAAACTGTGCTAGTTACGAACATCGTTATATTTTTGGTACAATATTTGGGTCAATTCCTATCAACTCTAATTATTTCAGATTTTCGCTTTTCAAACTTCGGAGATAAAGGGGGGGGGGGGGGGGTATGGTATTTTTTCAGTAATTTTTTTATCATATGTCAAAATCTGTAAGGCATAAAATAAAAATCTATTATGTAATGTGCAAATCAAGCCCTTTCATATGATATGTCACTTGACCTAGTTACCCCACTTTCAAAGAACAATGGCCATTTTGGCCTCAGAAAAAACATTAATTCTTACAGAGATAGTAATGTTAGCAAAATGTATGACTGACTCTACTAACTGACTAATTACTTTTTTCATTTGCAATAAAGTTGAGCAAGCGTTCTTTATAACTGTTCCAAATTTCAAGTCGATAGATATACGCGGGCGTGAAAAAATCATTTTTATATAGAATCTAGTAGCTTATTATATAAGCTTTCTAAAAAGGTACCTAAATCACATGGGTATTCGAATTTCTTCGGAATATTATACCACTTTTGACCGTCTCCTTTGCACTAGTTCAATTTATAGTTTGTAAATCAGAATCCGAGGGGCGCCTTGAGCTTGGAGCCCCCGGGGCACTGCCCCGTCTAGCCCTCCGGTAGTTATGCCACTGATCCTATAACTATCCCACATACATAGTCAGTGAAATTCATAACCCTTTATTTTGCCATAGTCGAGTAAAAATTATAGTGAGCAAGTAAAAGTGTCACCTTGTCGAATTCACCGCGCATGAGAATGAGCCCCTTGTCGGCGAGCTCCGTGTAGTGCACCATGGTCAGGCACTCGGGCGCGTTCTCCTTGTGCACCTGTGGGAACAGGAGTCATTTCACAGTCATCGTAACAGTAACAATTATTACAATAATTTTTTTGGTAGACTTGAGCGTTTCACTAACGCGGTTCCGCGTGAGCAAATGGCGAAAACTGAAGCCTCATTAATTCATCATGCCCGCCCGTCTCTATGTTACAGCCATTTACTTGGAGGCTATTGAGACTACATGGTTACAAGATCATCCAATCGAACCCAAACACTAAAATGCGGGCAAGAAAATAAAAATATGATACTTAGTACATAATATTTATACATAATGTATGTGTGTATCTTCATAAAATATTAATGAAAATGAAAATCCTAAACATTTTCTACTATGACAACAAAAGACCATGATGACCCTGTATATTATAGCTACGTTTGTGACGGGCTTTACCCGTCACAAACGTAGCTATAATACACAGGGTGGCAGGTTAAAGAGTGGAAATATTTTAAGGGGTCATTGTACTCATCATTATGAACAACTTTTACTACCACCCTGAAATCACGAAAAAAATATCAGCTGTTCCATACATTTTGTTGAGTTTTGTGAACATAAATGTATGGAACAGCTGATTTTATTTTCGCGAATTCAGGTTTGGTCCCATAGTAAAAGTTGTTCATAATGATGGGTACAATGACCCCTTAAAATATTTCCACTGTCTAACCTGCCACTTAATCACTCGAAATTACTTTTAGGTACGTATTATAGTCCCTCTTGTCATATACACACATCAAAAGTATCTAGGGATCAACATATATTTTTGCAATAACTTTTCTCCTGATTGATATTAATTAAAATTTTCTTTAAGGATTCATCAAATAAAGTGTTTTCGTTTGTCACAGTAACGATAAACCAAGTCACCTTTGCATTAATAAAGAAATTTGCCATTTTCCTAATAAAGGGATTTTTGACATTTGAACCACTAACATTAAAGTTCGAAAAAAAGACTGAAATAACAGTTTTCTTTAAAATTTTATTGGGTAACTTAAACAATTAATAATCCGTGTTTCTACCGCGAACACTAACAACACAAGAACATCGGTTTGGCATACTCAAAATGAGTTCATCCAAATCACGCTGTGGAATGGCCGCCCATGTTCGTTGCAACAACAAAAAAAGGTCTTCTTGCGACTGGATACCCTCCATATTCGGCAGAGCTCTTCTCTGTAGCATATCCCATGCATGCTCAATCGGGTTCAAGTCTGGCGACTGAGCAGGCCAGGGCAGGACATTGATGTTAGCTGCGGCGAGAGTCTGTCTTACAACTCTTGCGGTGTGCGGTCGTGCATTATCATGCATTAACTGAAATAAGGGACCGATTTGCACTTGTAGAGGAACGATGACGTCTGATACAATCGTCTCAGCATAAATTTGAGCGTTGAGGTTGCCTCTGATCCAAATCAACTCAGTTCTTCCGCCGATCCAAATACCCGCCCATACCATGATGGTTCCACCACTATAAGGATGGACTTCCTGGCAGGATTTTAATCGCTGTTGGCGTCCAGGGGTTCTCCAGTGTCGTATACGTCTTGTATCCGGTCTCATACCAAAACGAGACTCATCAGAAAAGCACACGAAACGCCATTGTTCTTCTGCCCAATTTCTGTGTTCAAGAGCCCATTGATATCGAATCCTACGATTGTGCATTGCTATAGGTGGTACCCGTAGCGGTCTTCGGGAATGAAGGTTCACTTCATGCAAGCGGTTTCTGACTGTTTGGTCGCTAATTAAGTTCCCTGAAGAGTGATGAAGCCTCACGGCTAACATCATGGCGGTTATTGTTGGAGCTCTTCGAGTTAAGATTTGAATGTATCGGTCTTGTCTCCGTGTGGTGCAGCGATACCGTCCTCCATGGCGCTCAGCCACGGTACCAGTGCTTCGGTAACGTGTCCAAAGTCGACTGATAACACTCTGACTTGTATTCAGAGCTAAAGCTACAGTACGTTGCCGGGAACCAGCTTCTATCATTCCCACGGCTCTGAGCATTTCTTCCCTGCTTAAATGACGTCGCCGCTCCATAATAACGTTGGTTTTAATCAGTAGTAGGGAAACAGTAGCACTAATAATGTCTTCAATGCGTTGTATGTTTTTATAGGGAAAATATTGACAGCTTATTTTCATCTTTTACTCGAATTTGATTGAGAGTTCCTGATTCAAATTATGAAATGCACCAAAAAGGATCCATATAAATTTATAAAATCATAAATTTATTACAAAGCCACATCTCAATCTCAAGAAATCCGCATAAAAATGCTTGATCCCTAGACACTTTTGATGTGTGTAGATTATTTCTCTGCGTTTGAATCAAAACTTGAAAATTTATCTTCCCTATATGATATATATCATATATCATCCTCGGAGACTTCAACACCTGCTTGATCAAGGACGATGCGCGCACCCGTAAACTCCGATCACTTGTCTCTTCTGTCAACATGCATATCCTTCAGCTAAACGCTACTCACCATGCCCCTCACTCTACTCCTTCTCTTCTTGACTTAATTCTTGTTTCTGACCCTAGCAAAGTAGCCACCACATGGACAACTTCCAGCGTCCTTCTCATATCATGATCTTGTTTTTCTTTCGTATAAAATTCGCCCTCCTAAACGTAAATCTACATTTCTTTTACTTCGCAGTTTCAAGAACATTGATCTGGATCGTTTGGGGGAGGATGCGGGTAATATTGACTGGTCTCCTGTTTATGACGGTATTGACATGGACACTAAAATATCTGCATTTAACACGATAATGCTAAACATCTATGAAGAACATGCTCCCCTTAAAAAGGTGAGGGTGAAGCATCTTCCAGCGCCATGGCTTTCGGATATTATTAAAAGCGCAATGTCGAAAAGGGACAAGGCCAAAAGACGGCACAAAAAGAGTTACTGAAGAGAACTGGGCTATGTATAAAAAGATGCGTAATCGCTGCAGTCGCATGTGTAGGGATGCTAAAAGACGCCACCTTCACGACTCCGTACAAAACTTCAACACAGCACAAGTATGGCAATTCCTTAAGTCCCTTGGTATCGGCAAAGTTGCGAACGACAGCACTCCCGATATGGACCTTAATGCAATTAATATACACTTCTCTAGATCGCCAGTTACTCTGGACGATAATATCAAATCTTCTACTCTTAACTATCTCTCTAATCTTTCTCTGCCACTATGTACTTCGTTTTCTTTTCAGCCATTTACAGAACGTGATATTATGAGGGCCATTTTATCCATTACCACGAAAGCGGTAGGTGATGATGGCCTTCAACTCCAGATGCTACTTCCTATCCTAAATGTACTCGCTCCCGTCATTCTACACATCATTAACTATTCCCTCGAAACTTCCTCCTTCCCTTCTGCGTGGAAGAAGGCCCATGTGATTCCTCTACCCAAAGTTTCCAACCCCTCCTCAGTATCCCAATTCCGTCCAATATCCATTCTCCCAATCCTATCCAAGGTACTCGAGAGTGTTGTTCATAATCAACTGTCTTCTTATCTCTCTTCTAATAGCCTGCTAAGTCCTTACCAATCTGGTTTCCGACCTGGCCATAGCACAGTATCGGCACTAGTCAAAGTAACTGATGACATCCGACTGGCCATGGAGAACAAGCTCCTAACAATTTTGGTACTACTGGATTTTAGCAGTGCGTTTAATTCAGTTGATTATGACATCCTCTTGAGAATTTTATCCTCTCTGAATGTATCTCCTTCTGTAACTGCCTGGTTTAACTCTTATCTTAGGGGTCGCTCGCAGTCGGTTCGCTCTGATGAGGCCTCCTCTGAGTGGTGTAATCTGACTGCGGGTGTGCCTCAGGGTGGCGTCCTTTCTCCACTTCTTTTCTCAGTTTTCATTAACGCCATCACTAATGTTACTAATGTATTAGCTTCGTACTTCCATCTCTATGCAGACGACTTGCAGCTTTACCGCCATTTTGAACTAGAGGAGCTTTCAGAAGCTATTTGACGCCATCAATAATGACCTTAATAACATCAGTCAGTGGGCTAAAAGGTTCGGCCTTTTAGTCAATCCTTTAAAATCAAAAGCTCTCATTATTGGTGGTAGATATCTCTTTAATCTTTTGGATCACCAGTCTCTCCCGCCGGTCCTTTATGATGCTGTCCCTATAGCCTACTCCAAGAACGCTAAGAACCTGGGTGTCTTCATAGACTGCAATCTGTCCTGGAATGTGCACATTGCGGAAGTAAGCAGGAGGGTGTTTTGCTCGTTTCAGTCTCTCAAACGTCTCCAGAAGTTCCTGCCATTTCAAACTAAAATTACTCTTGCCCAATCTCTTCTTCTACCACTTCTGGACTACGCTGATGTCTGCTTTCTCGACGCAACTGAGGAACTTCTTGATAAGCTCGAACGCCTGCAGAATTTGTGTATCCGCTTCATTTTCGGCCTTCGGAAGTACGATCACGTGTCGGAATTCCGGACGCGACTGAGGTGACTGCCTATTCGGCGGCGTCGTGAATTCGTGATGCTCACATTCTATCTTTTCTCTTTTCTGTTCTTTATAATCCTCATTCTCCTATATATCTTCGGGAACGCTTTGAGTTTCTTATCCCTAGAGGAAAGCCCTGTCGCTCCTCTTCATCTCTTCTCCTTCGGACTCCTCGTCATACCTCTGCCCGTTACGATGGATCTTTCACTATTCGTGCAGTTCGCCTTTGGAATTCACTGCCACACTCCATACGTGATAGCCCCTCTTTAGATGTTTTCAAGAGAAGAATTAAAGAACATTTCCTATTACCATGATCTATAAATGTATTATTTTATTTTATACAGGGTTATTATAAATACCTTAGCTATTTTCACAGAACCTCTCCTAAATTAAATATACTATTTCCTAATTTTATTTGTATTTGTTATTTATTATCGAAAAAACAGATAACACGTTTCGAAGTTATCCAAAAAAATAACGAACTTTATTGTCACCGCTCGTCGCTCGCGTCGCGGTCACTGACCGCTACTAGCGGCCAATTGTGTAGGTACCTAACTACTAAACCTGTGCCGCCTGCCATGCAATTATCTTACCTACGTTATTGTCTTAAGGTGCAATTTTTTCTTCATACTTTTACGGGCTTAGGACCGTCAAAATTTTCGTATTTCGGCGTATTTAAAAAATTGAAATCCTTACCTTACCTTATTCATAATCAATAAAAATCAAAATAACAAAAAACCGAACCTTAAAAGTCATTGATACCTTAACAATTGTTCAAAGCTAAGCACAACCTTGCACGTTTGATAACGTTAGACCGTAGCCTTGCGAGCACTGCACCATCACTTTTTAGAGTATCAAATTATGCACTAATAATTTCGGTGCCCTAGGAGGCCAAGCCACGGGACCGCCGCGGCCTATCCATTGTTCTCCGTACTTACTGTTATGGTATCGATATTAAGCTGGGTACTCACTTAGCAGTGTTGCATGTAGCGTATCAGATACTGTATTAACCTGCAAGTGGATACGGCTCGTCTACGATCCACCGCGTCTAGATACGCGGTGGACCGTGGACGAGCCGTACCCACTTGTACGAGCTGTACCTACGAGCTGCCGGGATCACACTACGAGCAGCCTTTGTGTTCGCAGTGATACCGCTCGGCAGGTCACTGCGAGCTTACAGCGCTCCACGCGCGAGCGGCTCGCAGCGGGCTCGTGCCTACGTACTCACTTGATACCGTATCTGATACATTACATGCTATACTGCTAAGTGAGTACCCAGCTTTACACCCCGTAACATAACGAGGTACTTACCTACGTGCCTGCAGTTAAGTGACTTTGAATAAAATAGCGAATCGCGTGAGGGTTTCGATTGTACAATCCGATTCCCCGATTGAACTTGAACAGCGCTTCGTCGTTTTGATGTTCTAATGTGATCCACTCACAGAAAACTCCAGAGCCTTCGAGCTTCGTAAAGATTTTCACCACTTTGTACACTCTCACCATTTCGTAATAATTCCGGTTACTGTATCTACATTTTAATAAAAAGTCTTTTGCGTTAATAGCGGTTTTCAAGAAACTGTCAATATCGTAAGTTGCACGAGTTTGGCGCGAGTAATTATGACATTACGTATGCACGGCGTCACAGGTTCGCGGGAACTGATGCGCGCGGCGGGCGCGGGCGCGTGCGGCGTGCCACGTGCCTAGCGACACCCCGCCCTTCCCGTCCGTCCCGAGACGAGCGTACGTTTAATTACCTACACTACATTCGGGCATTCGGAAGAGAAGGTCACTGCACTTTGCAATTTTATCCAACTATTATAAAGTTGTCGGGACAATCTTATGATAAAAATGTAAAAAAAAAATTTTTTTTTTTTCTTCACCAATGGGCTCTGTTATCGATTCTGGTTCAGAGAAATGAAAATAGCTAAGGCTTTTACTATAGCGCTGTATAGATATATATGTTTATGTATTATGTTTATGTACGGTGTTCCGTCATCATATAAAACTAAACGTAATTTATTCAAATCTACAAATCCTAGTAATCGATGTTCAATGCTCCATCAGTTTGCGATAGCAAAACGCAGACCTTCTATAGTCTGTGGTGCATACCGTGACTCGTAAAAAGTTGGAGCTAAGACAGTTGCAATTCAAAAGCCTGTGTGTGAGAACATCTACCTATTTTCGCGCTCAACGTTCTCCTGTCCGAATCCTGGACAACCATCGTTTTCGTTCTCCTACGCGCGTGACACTCAAACTCGCAACCCGGAATTCCTGTGTTCCTGCCCTTGGAACCATCGGAGGTGGAAGGCTCAGCGTGTGTCGTAGCAGTCCAAGGTACGTGTATGCACTGTATTTGCTATCGACATTCTGTGGAGTTTTTGAACATCGTATTTTACTCGTCATCGTTGTGTTCCCTAGTAGCAGAAGGCCACCCCTGCTATTTCGGCTTTGGTGCGCATGCTACATGTTTTGGTGCCGAAACCCGGGAACTTTCCACCTAATCTTATTTACGTTAATGGTATTTTCTGGTTAGAAACGTCAATATAACTTGGTATACAGAACAAATCTATTATAACAAAACGTTTACCGGCTGTCTTCCGAGCTATATTTTTAACATTTCTTATCGAAATAACCGTTTATACCTACGTAAAATCACAAATCGTTCCAAGAGGTATCCCCATCGAACAGGAATTATCTATTATCACACACTTTCATTGTAATTATTGTAGGATCTAATTAGGCAATCACTTTTCTATCGGTGCTTAATTCCATCGGCTTACGATAATTACTTACCTACCACCCGAATCAAACTCACCTACTCGTATCCATTTTCATTCCATTATAAATTATTTCAATTACAAAATTATTATAAAGTTCGTTTTTCACTTTTTTATATTGTGGGTAACTTCACATCATATACGCAACAGTCGAGCATTCGTAATCGGCGTCGATTTCTTGGTAACGGCCGACCGTGTACACCGCTCCACACAAGTTTCGGATCGTACATGTATGGTGCGTCATAGCAAATTCAAACAAACTTGTGCGGTTAGCTGTACCTATTCATTCCAGTGAGTTCTTATCTTTGTTGTTTACGTATTAACGCATTTTTATTTTACGTTTCACATAATGTCGCTGCTCAGTAAACATTCTACTAGGAAGTTAAAGAAATCTAAATCGAAGTCTATCGATGTGGAGGAATATACCGCACAGGATTTGCCATCGTTACGTCGAAAGCGTACTATATCTTACAACCGGCTAGCTAAAGCTTTAGAGATTGGCACGTTAGCATTGAGTGACTCATCCAAGCACGACTTGTTTTTATCGTATTATCGAGACATAAAGACCATTGCACACAGTTTCGAACAAGCACATTTAATAATTTTAGATATTTTAGATGACCCGGAAGATGTTGATAACGAAATGCAAGAACGTTTTGATGACTTGTACTATCAAGTAGGATCAATTTATCATAGTTTAAATAAATCACTTCCATCATCATCTCAATCGCAAAATGTAAACTCTTCTAATATTCGATTACCAAAAATAGTACTTCCTAGTTTCTCAGGTAACATCAAACAATGGCCCGAGTACTATGATACATTTAACGCTTTAATACATAATTCTACTACACTTACGGACACTGAAAAGTTTCATTATTTGGTTTCTTCTCTTAGTGGTGAAGCATTAACGGTAGTGAAAACGTTCCCTAAAACCCAAGACCATTATCACGATGCATATCAAACATTAGTTAATCGCTACAAGTCTAAACGCAACTTATCTTTTACTTGTTGGCGTGAGGTTTTAAACATTGAATTTAAACATAATGATGCGAATAAATTCCAAACTTCACTGGATCTTTTAGAAGAGAATTTATGTATTTTAAAGACACTCGATTTCCCGGTCAAACATTGGGACTTTGTTTTGGTTTACCATATCTTATCTAAACTAGATCCAGATTTACGCCAACGTTTTGAAGAGAAATATTCCGATGTAGAAATACCATCGTTTGATCAAATGAAATCATTTTTGCGCGCCAAGTCAGAAGCTCTTATACGTGGTACACACTTTACCGCTACTTCGAAACTTAAATCGAACCAGACTGCGCCCGCGGTTGTGACGTCTCAATCTCGACGCGCCCCCGCTGCTACAATACTTGTTGCGTCTGGTGATGCTAAACAGATTACACAACCGAGTAAATGTGCTTATTGTGATGAATCACATTCAATAATGTCTTGTCCCACGTTTCTTCAAAAATCGGTTGACGAACGTATGAACGTAGCTAACGATAAAAAATGGTGTTATAATTGTTTAAAGTCGTCCCACCAACTTAAAGATTGCAAATCGATATTTACATGCCGTGCATGTAAGCGCAAACACCACACGTTACTTCACCGCGAAAAACCTCAGCCGCAAGAACCGAGTCCGACAGTCTCATCTTTGATCTCAAAGTCTCAGTCAAATACTACGGTGTTGCTGGCTACTGCTATCGTTCAGGTTGGGGACGCTTCAGGCAATATGCAATCTTTTCGTGCATTGTTCGACACCGGGAGTCAGAGCAATTTTATAACCGAATCTGCTGTTAAGAGTTTAGGGTTCACTCCCGCTAAGGCTGATACCAAGGTCAGTGGACTCGGGGAAGCTGTGGCACCTATTGCTGGTGATGTCACTTGTTCAGTAGGCACGAGTACGCGTGTTTATTACCAATTAAACATGCACGTGATCAAGAAAATATGTGGCGACCAGCCTATCGCTCAGTTGAACACATCGGGGTGGTCACATATAAAATCGTTGGCGCTGGCCGATCCAGGATTCGACATTCCTGGACCCATCGATCTATTATTAGCTGCAGATGTCTTCGTTGAATCTGTTCTTAACGAACGCATTAAAGGAGGTTACAACCAACCTACCGCATTTAATTCAATTTATGGATGGCTCCTTCTAGGGAAGACGTCTTTATCATCAACTTCTTTACTTCAACTACCTGCTATACCTAGCAGTGATAACGATCTAAATTCAATAGTTCAACGTTTTTGGGAAATTGATTCGTTACCGAATTCGTCTTCATTGAGTCCAGATGAGGCGCTCTGTGAACAAATCTTTAATTCTACTCATTCACGTGATCAAACAGGGCGTTATATTGTTAGAATTCCTTTCAAAAATGATACGGAACCTACTTTTGAAGGCTCTCGTGAAGTAGCTTTGCGCCGTTTTTACGCTATCGAGCGTAGACTATCTCGCGATCCTGATTTACGTAGTCAGTATTCTGAATTTATTTTAGATTACCTCGAATCCGGTCATATGTCACTTGTACCGTCCCAAGACATAGGTCAAGGAAAATACTACATTCCCCATCATTGCGTCTTACGTCCTCAATCAGTTAGCACACGACTACGCGTCGTATTTGACGCTTCAGCTAAAGATCTTCATTCGCGTTCCTTGAATGATACACAACTTATCGGTCCAAAATTACAACCAAATATTTTGGAACTACTTTTACGGTTCAGGGAACCTAACATCGTTTTTATGGCAGATGCCCGTCAAATGTACCGCCAAATTGTTTTGTCTTCAGACCAACGCGACTATCAACGCATTTTCTGGCGGACCTCGCCTAGTGAGCCCCTACAAGAATACCGCTTAAATACGGTCACGTATGGTTTAGCGTCATCTCCATATCTCGCGTGTCGAACTATAAGACAGCTCGCAGAAGACGAAGGAGACTCTTATCCCCTGGCAAGACAAGTTCTTCTAACTCAAGTCTATATTGATGACGTGGCAACTGGATTTCCAACATTAGAAACTGCTCAGGAGGCCAAATCGCAAATTATCGCTTTATTCAAACGTGGTCAATTTCATTTACGAAAGTGGGTTAGTAATCATCCTCAACTTCTATCGGATCTTCCTAGTGAAGATTGCTTAGCTGGTGCAGTGTCATTCGACACCATGGAACCGTCAACCCTGAAAGTGTTAGGTCTTCAGTGGGATCCATCTTCAGATACTTTCAACTTCGCTATAGAATCTTCTGACCGGCCTTGTACGAAACGCTCGATTTTAAGCGAAACAGCTCGGATCTTCGATCCATTGGGTTTTCTTTCACCAATCACCATCCAAGCGAAATGTCTAATACAAAAACTATGGGTTCTCGGCATAGGCTGGGATCAAACTCCACCTGATGATGTCATTCGAACGTGGAACACTTATCGTGACCAATTACCGGAACTAGCTCAATTCAAAATTCCTCGTAGATTGACTTGCACAGATGCTACGTCATACGAAATCCACGGCTTCTGTGACAGCTCTGAGATCGCATACGGAGCAGTAGTGTATCTGCGAGTGGTCCAAGCTGATCAAGTAAACGTTTTCCTCGTATGCTCTAAAGCTCGCGTGGTTCCGTTAAAACGCATATCACTGCCACGACTCGAATTGTGCGCTGCAGTTCTCCTTTCCGACCTGTATAAATACGTACGTGACATCTATCTTTCTCAAATTAAAATCGATAACGTTTTTCTCTGGTCTGACTCAACCATCGTTCTTTCATGGTTACGTTCGCCCTCCTCGCGCTGGGCTACGTTTGTCGCTAATCGCGTCAGTCATATCCAAGAGATAACACCCATGGAGTGCTGGCATCATGTGTCCTCCGGCGACAATCCCGCAGATATCTGCTCGCGCGGTCAATTTCCGAGTGAAATTCTGGTTAACTCGTTATGGTGGGCGGGGCCCTGGTGGCTATCGAATGATCAAACTAAATGGCCGACCAATTCCACTAGTCGTCTAGCACAGCTGACTAGCGATGATGAGTCAGTCGTGCAAGCTGAGGCTCGAAAAACGGTGACCCTAACTATTTGCGCAAACAGTGAGTCTCAGACCGAATCAATTATAGAATCTTTAATAAACCGGTTCTCGTCTTTACAAAAGATAGTAAACATACTTACGTTTATTCATCGTTTCATTACAAATTGCCGTAATCCGGCTTCAGCAAATCGTTGCAAATTCTTAAATAACGTTGAGCGACATAATTCATTAATGCATTTAGTCAAACATGTACAACATACAACATTTTCTGAAATAATTTTAAACTTAAATTCTAAGAAATCTATACCTAAACCTTTTCGTAAACTAAACCCGTTTATCGATAGTCGAGGAATACTCAGGGTGGGCGGTAGAATATCGCGAGCAGGCTTAGAATACGAACACAAGCATCCAGCCTTTTTACCGTCGGATCATCCATTATCGTTTTTAATTATAGATTTTATACATCGTAATTATCTACATTCAGGTATAAACACGACTCACTTTCTACTTTTACAACAATTTTGGATTCTCTCTGCCAAGCGTGTTATACGTCAGTGCCTATCGAAATGCATTCAATGCTACCGTACTAATCCGCAACCGCTTCAACCGTTTATGAGCGATCTGCCCGCGTATCGCGTAAATCAAGTCAAACCGTTTTCCATCGTAGGCGTCGATTTCGGTGGCCCGTTTCGTATAAAGCTAGGTCCACACCGTGGCGCCAAGATAGACAAGGCATACCTATGTTTGTTTGTCTGCCTTGCTACCAAAGCAGTGCACCTTGAAGTGGTTTCTACTTTAAGTTCCGACGGTTTTATCGCAGCATTACGGCGTTTCGTGGCGCGACGTGGTCGCTGTAATGAAATACACGCGGATTGTGGGACAAATTTTGTAGGTGCTAGCAATCAATTAGCGACTCTAATGCAACATGCATCTAGTGCAGAGAAAATAACTTTTAAATTCAATCCTCCTTCGGCTCCACACTTCGGCGGAGTGTGGGAAATTCAAATTAAGGCAGCTAAATCTCATTTGTTACGTATCGTTGGTGATCAAGTCCTTACTTTTGAAGAACTCACAACTCTGTTCACCCAAATCGAAGCCGTTATGAATTCTCGACCGTTGTACCCTATTAGCTCAGATCCTAACGATCTAACAGCTTTGACCCCAGGTCATTTCCTCACATTAGAACCTTTAACCGCTGTCCCTGATGAAGATCTATCACAAGTCAATACTAATCGGCTTCATCGGTGGCAGTTGTTACAATCGTTTCATCAGAATTTTTGGTCCAGATGGAAAAACGAATATCTTAACTCTTTAACGCAACGTGCCAAATGGACCAAAGATTCCAAACCATTACAAGTAGGTTCGATGGTGATAATCAAGGACGACAATCGTGCGCCATTACATTGGCCTCTTGCTCGTGTGGTAGATCTCCTACCTGGGTCTGATGGGGTAGTTCGGATTGCAGTCGTTAAAACCGCAACTAATCATATAATACAACGACCGTTGGTGAAGCTATGTCCATTGCCCATAGCTTAAATCGTTTAACTTAATTCTCAACGTCATTTTAACTTATCGTTCAATTTTAGTTTAACTTAGCTTATCGTTATTATTATTTTATGTTATAATTTTATCGTTCTTTAACCAGAAAATGCCATAGCCATTTTGGTGGGCGGGATGTTCCGTCATCATATAAAACTAAACGTAATTTATTCAAATCTACAAATCCTAGTAATCGATGTTCAATGCTCCATCAGTTTGCGATAGCAAAACGCAGACCTTCTATAGTCTGTGGTGCATACCGTGACTCGTAAAAGGTTGGAGCTAAGACAGTTGCAATTCAAAAGCCTGTGTGTGAGAACATCTACCTATTTTCGCGCTCAACGTTCTCCTGTCCGAATCCTGGACAACCATCGTTTTCGTTCTCCTACGCGCGTGACACTCAAACTCGCAACCCGGAATTCCTGTGTTCCTGCCCTTGGAACCATCGGAGGTGGAAGGCTCAGCGTGTGTCGTAGCAGTCCAAGGTACGTGTATGCACTGTATTTGCTATCGACATTCTGTGGAGTTTTTGAACATCGTATTTTACTCGTCATCGTTGTGTTCCCTAGTAGCAGAAGGCCACCCCTGCTATTTCGGCTTTGGTGCGCATGCTACATATTGTGCAATTTGCACATATTTGTTTAGTTTATATAAGTAAGTATGTATGTTTATAATTAGTATATTATAGCCTATTGTGCACTTATCTCTATTCTCATGCTCTCAAATCTCTCTATCACTCTAAGGTTTGCTGTAAGAAAACTCAATGTTGAGTTAAGCTCGCCTTTGTACATAAAATCTCCATATAAAAGTTGTATTTAATATTTGTGTGTACAATAAAGAATATGAATATGAATACTAGAAATATTTTAAGAGGCACATCTATAGGTGGTAAAGATGCCATCCATACAAACGATTTTTTTTTTTATCTAAATATATTTTTTTGTAAATAAATTATTTTTTAATTATTTATCACACAAAAAAAATACTAGCAACTTTTTCTTAACACCGTCCATTACGCCGGATAGGTAGGATGCGCGCGTATCGGATTCAGAGAATTTTAATCTTGTATTTCATTAACTATTTTATAAATATAGGCATTTTTAGAAGATTTAATTTCCGAACGAAACCTGTGATTTAGCCAAAATAAAATATAAAAACTTATTTTTCTGTGTCATTAAGTTTAATTGTATTATTTGATTAATAATTGTAGTTAAATATTTCATAGATTTAATATTTTATTTTAATGTCATTATTTGTTTCAAATGATAAATATATGTAGTAAACTCAAATGATGTTATAATTTATCGAATTTACTTAAAAATAACGGATATATTGATTTAAAAATACATGAATTATCCTATAATGTTTTAAAACAGTTCTAAAAAATTAGATTTCAGTTTATCGATATTAAATGTTATTCGGTAAAAATATATGATTGGTTCAAAAGGGCGGCACAATGTTTGACGCCATTATTATGGTGGGTAGGGTATAAAAGCCAGGTGATCGGCTAGTTGAGGACCTTTGATTCTAATCTTTTAATCTTTTTGACTTTTACCGATTGTTTTGTAAAGTAGTGTCTACGAGGTGCCACTTGAGTTAAGTACAGTGTTATTATTCTCCAAAATTATGTTAATTTAATATCTTTATATCTGTCTTGCTATATTGCTATGCTTTGTGTATCCTCATTTTATAATTGCTAATTTAAATGAAAATGATTGTCTAAATGATCTAGTTATATTATGTAGGAATATTCTTGTTTTTCTACCTACATGTTTTACAATGGTTATGACTAAATTTAATTTGCGATATCATGATGAAAACAATATGTATAAAATAAACCATGGAGTTTCTTGCTCATTCTTCTCCATCGGTAATTTCTTTTGGAATGAGCAACTAGTTTTTCGAGTCACAAAAATAAAAGTCTAGTCTTGCCTAATTGTGTTATTTTATAGTAAAATCCCTTTTGTGTTGGACACCTACCTACACATATTCATAAATACTTGATAAATCACAAATAATCTCTAACATATATCTATAACAATGTAACCAACCACTATAATTTTCTCACACGCGCACCGCACCGTACCTACGTAGCGCCAGCGCGCCCAGCGCTACTCAGCTGCACCTCGCCCCGCGCGCGCCTCAGTCTCCTGAGCGCACGTGGCGATGTCGCACGCGCACTTTTCACATTTTCACGCGCCCGGCCTCGTCCCCGTCTAACAACTCGTCGAACTATCGGTATACGAAGAATACAATGCTTCTGTGCTATGACGAGAGTTTTGAGAGCACAAGTCCTTGTCTTGGAGTAAAATGGTCGCAGTGATCGTTAGTGAAGTGATGGAAACACATTGTTAAAAGTGCAAGGATCTATGCAGTGGGATAACTAATAGGTAGGTACCTATTTGCAATCGACAGTCGCAAACTGGCCCGTGTCGCATCTACCTACTAAAATTTTACGTAGGTAAAATAAACATGTTTTAAAAATAAACTAACTTCATACGATACGTACCTACAACGTTCTACTTACATAGGATAGGTACCTAATCAAATCATTGTATCAATAATTCGCCAGTTCAAAGCCTGATGAAGTGTGATGAGGAGTTAGAATCAATAGTAGGTAGGTATTATAGCAAATCGTGAGTTAAAAGCGATTTTGAATTTGATGTCTATCTCTGGCTAAATACCGGTGCAAGGTTTATTAAGTTACGTAACGTTTTAATAAATAAAGCCGTCGGTCGGTATGCATTTAGACTTCCTGCAGTTCACATCTGTACGAGTGCACAACTATTCAACCAACAAATAGCAGCTCACGGATGCAACTCGACTTGACTAACGCGTGTTGGTAGGTAGGTACCTAAGTTGATTACATGAGCTATAAAATTTTGCTGTCGAAAACTCGAAAATCTGACAAAATAATACGAAACTGGACCTCACAAGTCCCAATTTATTACAACACAAGTAGGTGTGTAACCTGACAGAGGTCATTAACTTCTTCGAGTTCCTGCGTTCGCTTGCCGCCGGCGCGGCGCGTCGCGCGGGCGGACCTCAGCCGGCCTAGCATGACCACGATAGAAACGGGTTTTGTCTACATAGAAATAGACAAAGTGACAGATTGTAGAAACATTTCTACCGTTTCATTCATAAAACGTAGAAATGTTTCTACAATCTGTCACTTTGTCTATTTCTATGTAGACAAAACCCGTTTCTATCGTGGTCATGCTAGGCCGGCAGCTGGTCCGATACGCGTCAGAGAAAAGTTTTATGCAAAATATGTCAAGCTTTTTAACAATTATAATAATTACGTCATTATGAAAAAGTTTGATTTCACTATTAATTTTTAGCTACAAAGCATCTATGCCACCTATAGATACACCTCTTAAAATATTTCGAGTATGAAGGGTAGGACCCTATATACACGCTGAAATTTTAGTGGTTGTTTTCCGGCAGCAGAACGATTTGCCATCAGTAGTACTATCGAAACATAGAGTTCAATTTAAAAAATATTATGTTTTTTTTTTCAAATAACCAAAAAAAATATTCATAGACTCGAAAGCGTGAAAAACAATAGTAACTCACTAGATCTAACGTAGGTATAGTTATCTAGTCAAACCGACACGTACAGTGCATGTACCCGTTTGCCCGAGTTCGGCGAGGAAATCCACAAGTAGGTACTTCAAACGGGATCCTCGTCGAAGTACCTACCTATGTGTATGGCTGTGGTGGCTGGGTTTGACGTAAGTCAATACTACGTTTGGAAAGTGCTCAACAATGAAGAGGTGTTTAATCGCAAAACATGGTGAAATGCTAGTTTACGGACATTTTTTTGGTTTACGGCCACATTGTATCTAGTTTACGTCCTCATGGTTTATTATGGTAAATTACCTTTAAAAAGATAAAAAAAATAACATAGCACTGTAAATTACGTTGCTTTTTAATATAAAAAAAATCTAAGTCAGTCTTTCGTTTTTAATCACATTTACATTAATTTTATTTACGTATTTTATATTTTTGTACATTTCTTTACCACAGTAAAAAAGACTTAAAAAAAAAAAAACGGTCAAGTGCGAGTCGGATTTGCGCACGAAGTGTGCCGTACCATTATCTATACAACATTAGACACCATATTATAAATATTATAATCTTTATTAAGATCGAGAAAAAAGCGGCAAAAAATAGCCCCTAGATATTTTTATTTTAGTCTGTTTTAGTATTTTATTTTATTTTATTTTATTTATTTGGGAAAATAAACGGTTACACATTACAATATTACAAAATAATTAGAGCTAAGTAAAAGAGTGAGCAAATGTATAACCCACGACATTTTCCACATAATATTAAAACAAGATATTAAAAATTATTACGATGTGCGATTACAATTACATCATAATTGTATGCATAATGTGGTTAATGATAAATCTAAACAGGCATGCAAAAAGAATAAAAGAATAAAAATAGTCTATGAGTTTAAACATTGTGGAGTTAAATCTAAGATTGTTTTGCGAACAAGGCATCTAAATTTTCCAACAGAAACAGCAAAGATGTCAATATTAAGGAAGTTCTTATTATACTGATTGGTAAGGCGGCGTAGGGGCGCTCGTAAGCCTGCGTTTGTATGACTAGAAGATACAGCAAATAGATGTCGTGCACGCACCCCTCGGCTTATGGTTGTTCTAGGTACTACGTAGCAAATCTTATTACTAATATCCATACAATCATATGTGTTGTTACATAGGTCAAACAAAAACATTGTTTCCAAAATAATACGTCTGGCTTTAAGTTTTTGTAGATTAAACTTATTTAAAAGATCACTATAAGATGCATAGGTGTGAAAACAACGGAAATGCACGGCTTTCAAAAATTTACTTTGAACTTTTTCAATCGCGTCTGAGTATTTACCATAGAAGGGATTCCACACCGCAACAGCGTACTCTAACTGCGACCTGATCAACGATTTATAAAGATATAGATATGTGTATGGGCGGACAAATTCTGTAGCTGATCTCATCACGAAACCATACATGCGGAAGGCATTGTTCACTATGTTACTAATATGAGCGTCAAGGTGTAGTTTATTGTCCAATAGAACTCCAAGGTCACGGACCAGTGTTTCTCTTGTTAGAATTACGTTATTTAAGGAATATGGATGCATTAGGATGTTTTTATTCTTAGTAAAACTTATACAACAACACTTAGATATACTAAGTTGGAGTTTGTTATTTAAGCAATATGCAGAGAACCTGTCTAGGTCTTCCTGCAAGAGGAGACAATCATGTAAATTTTTTACTGGCTTATAAATTTTTAGGTCGTCTGCATATAGTAAAATTTTTGAATTTTGAAAACATGTATTGATGTCGTTAATAAATATTATGAACAAAAGAGGTCCCAAAATAGAGCCCTGGGGTACTCCAGAAGTAACTCTTAGAGTGTTGGAATTGAAACCATTTACGACAACCCTCTGAGTTCTATTAGAGACGTAAGAGGAGAACCATCTCAATAGATCACCACGTATACCATTAAATGCAATTTTCTTTAAGAGCAGCTCATGGTCAACTTTGTCAAAGGCTTTCCGGAAATCAGTATAAACAGTGTCAACTTGAATACGAGAGTCCATATTGTTAAATAAGTAGTCCACAAAAGTCACCAGGTTAGTTGTAGTTGATCTTCTTTTGACGAATCCATGTTGTTGCTGAATTATATTGCTATGTATGAGGGGATATACTTTATTATGTATTAATCTCTCGAAAACCTTTGACAAAGCTGGCAATATTGATATAGGACGATAATTTTGGACATCATGTTTAGGTCCTGACTTGTAAATAGGGGTTATATTAGCAAGTTTCCATGCTTGAGGAAATATTCCTTGGGAGATTGATAAATTAAATATAATATGTAATGGTATACACAGATTAACCGCAGTCGACTTAATAAAGGTTATTGGTAGACCGTCTGATCCTGGCCCCTTAGAAGGATCCAGTGCTTTGAGCGCACTGAATACTTCATCGATAGTAAGCTGAATTGTATTGTTATTGAAATTGAATTGTATTATTATTGAATTGTATTATTATGTATTTGTTGTCATAGCGGCAAAAGAAATACATCATGTGTAAAAATTTCAACTGTCTAGCTATCACGGTTCATGAGATACAGCTTCATGGTGACAGACAGACGGACAGCGGAGTTTTAGTAATAGAGTTCCGTTTTTACCCTTTGGGTACAAAACCCTAAAAATAGTAGGTAGGTACTCCATTGGCATAGGGAACAGGGTCCAAGCTACCAGTGGTCAGGGATTTAGAGAGAGGATTCTCCTAACAATGTAAGCCATGTTTAGGAAAGCTTGGTGGTGTTGGTCGAGTCTCTTGGCTATTAGATCATTGGCCGAAACGATTGTAGGCACAATTATTGCTGAGTGCACTTCCCACGTGCAGAGAACCTAGTGTGCCAAGATACTTGATTTATTTATCTTTTTCGGCCTTTACGAGATGTCCATCGCGGGACTGCAATTTCAATTTTTAGCTATTATTCGACCTATTATTCTTATATTTCGACCCTAACCCTTATTAATAAGATACTAAAAAAAATTAAAGATGTAATTATTTTTAATGTCTATTTGCGTCCACCAGGCCGTAAACTAACATTTTTAAAGAATTACTATTCTTGTTCGCGGCCACTAAATATCTAACAAGTTTTTGAATATGATTCAAAAAAACTTATCAAAATGCATTGTAGTAATGCATTACTAGCAATTAAAACAAAAAAAACATGTCACAGATAAATAAAACCAGAAATACTTGCCTTGCAAGCAATACATGCTCACTATTTTTTCGCTAGTTTTACCAATGCGTGTGCACCAGCGGTGCTAACGGTGAATTGAACGAGGATTTGTACATATTTGGGTAATACTACATAACTAATTTTACTAGGTCAGAATGGAACAGCTATCCTTTTCTTCTTAAAGCCGTATTTGAAGTGGAACTGAAGGGTAGAACTCTTATTTTCTTAATATTTGTGCAGCACATGCTCGAAATGTCCGCCTATAGATGCTGGACGGGAAACCGACGCACCTACCCTATATAGGGATACCCTATGTTACGATTTTTATATAAAAAAAACATAGCGATTGTATGTGAGCAATGGTGCAATAAGTGTTTTTTTCAAAATCAATGGGTTCAATTCCTGGCTAGGAAAATAATTTTTTCAAAAATCTAATGATGCTGTTTCAGTTGTCATCAAAATCGGCCCTGAGCCTCCTTTCAGTATTTTTCGCTATTTCTTATAGTTTCAGATTAAGTCATCTAAGCCAAGTTGAAAAATTCACTCTGTATACCTACATTAGGCAAATAATTTCTAATTTCTAATACTATATAGTTATTATTCATATTGCTGACCTGGTAGGCAAGAAGAGGAGTAAAGTGTACAGTGTGGCCATAACTCTGACACAAGATGAACTCATAGCCTTGTGCGCGCGGCAGCGGGAACAGGAAAGTGGGGGAATGCTGCATGTTGTCTTGTAGGCTTGAATACGTGTCCGTAGGAATAGCTGCAGAAATTACTTCCTTGTGCTTATGATACTCTTCCCAAATTATTCGAATTTCTGATGCATCTTTATCTTTGACAAGATCTATTTTGAATATATCACTGAGCCTTTTGTCTTTGGTCTCAGAATCTTCTTTTAATACTGTTTTAGGATTTAATACTGAGGAGAATTGTCTGGAATACAGAAGAGCAAGAGGCCATTTAGTAGGTAATTAGCAGGCAGACGGAGCTTGCTAGTTGAGCGCGAAGATCGGAATGCTCACGCACCTTGTGTCCACGGACGCGAACTGTTTGTTCTTCTCTTCTTCCTTGGACTTCTGTTGAACTTCCACTCGTTGCATAAACTCTTCAGGTGAAGTTTTTTGTAGATCTGCGATACGTGCTGCGTACTTTTCGTAATACGGGTTAGTTTTTAGATTTTCTAGTGCCTTCTCCATGTTTGTTGAAGTAGTCTTTATACTGCGTAAATTACAAGTTATATAATTTGCACGCCTGACGTTTTTTAACAGACTTTTAATCACAACAGCCATTACAATCACCACAGAACAATATTACTCTAGCGAGCTCTCGTCAAGAGGCCAGAGTATAGACTATAGAGATGCAAGAAGTGCCAAAAAGTATCGATATATATCGTATCGATATTAAAAAAACATATCAATATCGATTTCGATATATCGAAAAAAAAATATCGATATATCGATATATCTGTGAAATTTTCAAAAAATATTTGTAGGTACTTGACGAAATTCTATTGAGTTTGTTTATTACAAGTTTATTTCAATAAATCTGTCAGTATTATTACTATTCATAAAAGTAGTGTGCGTTTCACTAAGAATTCCTTTCGACGCTGAATTTCATTCAGTTGTAACGTTTTTAACCTTAGATCGTAGAAACAAGGGAGTTGTGCCAAGGCGCTATTGAGTTTGATACTTACTTTAGTTTGGTCATTTTGCAGCCCCGGATCTAGGGGGCGGTTAGCCGGGGCCTATGCCCCGGGCGGCCAATTCAGAGGGTAACAAATTCTAGCTTGGTAGAGGAATACACTGAGCAGTGTATTTGTCTACCAAGCGTCGTAATCGCAAAGAGCAGCGCTAGACCGGTCGTTCTTTGGGGGAGGCCTCGGATCATAGAAACAAGGGAGGTGTGCCAAGGTGCTATTGAGCTTGATGCTTTTATATGTATGGTCACATTGACCGTATACATATAAAACGTACACACTGGCGACGAATCGAACACGACTGATGATATAAATACAGTGTTTCAGTTTAGTGCTAGTGTTGAGTGACGATTAACAGAGTTAGATTGAGGGTGTGCGGAATTCACAAGGAGCGCTTGTAATTGTGTCGAAAAATGTTCTAAAAGTGGCGACAGTTGTTCCTGTACTAATTTGCTATAATAGCATATCTCCTTGTTTCTATAATCTAAGGAGGAGGGACCATCAGCATCAATGGGCGTGTTATGGCTGAACTGATAATGATGATAAAAAAAAAATCGGACGGGGGCGGCATGTTCCCGTACTAATTTGCTATGATGACATAACTCCTTGTTTCTATGATCTGAGTTTTTAACAATGTTGGAAGTGTTTTTTCAGCACCTATTCTCGTTCACAACTTTTAGTGTCCCTGACATTACTTTATCACTTAAATCTAAAAACTGTGACATTTTAATCAATGGCGACTATGGTCTTGCTACTGAAAATATATCGTTTTTGATACGTTTTCGATACTTGATATTTTATATCGATATATCGATGTATCGAAATAATAAATATTGCCAAAATATATCGATAAATCGAATTTTTCTGCAAGTCTAGGGGGCTTACTCCCGAAAATGATACGATTTCAATTTTGTTTCTGTTACGATCTCGATATTGATTCGAACTCGATTCAGTTGCGTACTCTTGAACAAAACCGAATCGAAAACCAAGATTTATAATTATAATACTCTTTGACCAAGATCGACTTACGATCGTGTGTTATCAGCGTCGTTATTTGTTTCCAATTGAAGCTACGTCACGACCAAAATTTGGTCTATGCTAATGCTAACACTCTATGGTAATTCAAGAAGGACAATAATTACTGAAGACGAGGCGGTATGGTCCAAGACCTTAGCCTGCCCAAGAAGGGCGAAGAGAAAAAAAAAAAAAAAACTCTATGGTAACATTCTTTTTAATAATGAAAATATAAATGAAATTTTACTGAATGCCGTGTGTTCACGCGTGAGTCACACGACCGTACCGTACGGTCGTGTGACTCACGCGTGAACAACAACACAGACAACACTGCTTTTTGATGGCAATCTAGAGTCGAGAGACATGCGCTCGCTAGAGTAATATTGTTCTGTGGACATGCGCAAATTTGATGTGGCAACACTGCTCAAATTTGACTGTCAAAACTCAAAACTATATATAATGTTAATAATTTTGTATGTAGGACTTCGTTCCAAGATTTTAATTAACATTGAAATCATTTCGGTGGTGCGCTATTATAAATAAATATTTTGATCGGTGCTGTGCACACTACCGTCTTCTGGTAGTAATGTTATAGTTAAATATCCTCTGGTATGGTTTAACTAATGTTACATGCCAGGAAGTGGTACGAACTTGTTACATAGATTTTTATAAATAAATTGTTTACAATACTTATAATAGGGTGTTATGAAAGAATTAAATTTATATCTAGGATATTTATGCCAAGGTATGTCCTGTTTTATTTAGGTTGCTTTTATAAATATTGTTTGGGATTAGTACCTATAAAAATGTCAAAGGAACTTGCACTTGCAAAATAGCTAACAAAAAAATAAATCATGTTTTAAATGCGCTCTGTATAAAAGCATCCCTTAAATGATCAAGTATTTATGTACCTGAGAGTGTAACAGTCATGTAGTTAATTAATATCACTGGTTTCTTGTGTGCTGCCTCTGGCAGAACAACATGACAACATCCACTCCATGTTACTATATACAGTAGAATCTCACTAATCCGGCACTATACAAAACCAGAGGGTGCCGGATTATTAGAATGTTCGGATTACTGGATTGTGTAGAAAAAATCCTAATAAATAAAATAAAGCATTACACACAGCACTCTGTGTTCATGTTCTACACGTTTTTTTTTATACTTATTTAATTATTTAACTAATTACCTAGTTAGTTTTAAAATAATCCTTTTATTGACGTCTGTTTTTGTGAATGCGTGGTGCTTGGCGTAGGGAGGGGCGAGAGAGGCACGGGCAGAGGATGCTGGATTATTGGATGTATCGGTCTATTGAAGTCCAGGATTAGTGAGATTCTACTGCACTAAGGCAGTACAACAATCTGTACATTGCTTTCTCTATTGTTTGTTAATGGGCCGTCTGTTTTCATCCTACACATTAGTAAGTTTATTCTGGGTTTGGTAGTCTCGATGCGACTAGGTAGAGTTGCTTTTTAATATCTGTATATTTGCACCCAAAATCGAGATATGAAATAAAGTAAGAAATGTTTTGTTTTGTTTATTTGAGTAATATTGTAGTCTTTTTCTTCTTGTGCTTGGTTCTTCACCTGATAGCTGGGGCCCAAGTCTGCTAATGCAATTGTCACAATCGTGTCAGAATGGTCTCTCAATGACATCGTTTTGACCAATGACGAAACAGATAGTCTTACTCTAAGCCAATGAGTGCTTAGGTTTTGACCGTTATGGTGTCATTATGACACCATTCATACACAATTGCAATAGCAGAATTGGGGCCCTGTTTGGTAGTCGCACACTCTGTGTATTTTGTAGTATTTCGTAATTATAGAGTAAGTAGAGCTGTTTCTGTAAGATAAGAGGACATCCAGAGTATAGCACCATTGCTGGTTTCCATGGTCCTCCCGCACGTTAAATACGCGCACAGTCGATAAGTTGCGGAAAACAGCTAGCAATGCGCGATACGTATTGATATATGTATAAATGTGTATCAATACAAGACCATGCAATATTCCGATAATTTTGTATTGTATTGTAATTTTGTATTTTAAGTCATACAATATTTTATTCCGTTGACATGTATTGACATGTCAACGGAATAAAATATTGTATGACTTAAAATTAAGTAAAATTAAGGGGGTGACTCCCTGACAACTGGTCTAACTTTCGAATACCAGTATTCCCCATTAATTGGGTTGTGGAGGTCAGATGGCAGACGCTCCACATAAAATATTTATATTCAGCTGCAACCAGTTAGACTGGAAGCCGACCCCAATCTAGTTTGTGATAAGGCTAGGCTCCGCTGCCGCATGCCGGCGCCGGCACCCAAAAATAACACAAATGTTTAAAAAGAGATTAGGTGAGTACTTTCTGAGAATACGATGTGGGTAAGTTTGGTTTATGTTTCGAATATTGGTAGTTACCTTAAGGGTGCGTTTACAAAATAGACCGCACCACTATATTGACACGGCTCAACCGCACAAATACGCAATTATAGTTGGGGGAATAATAAGTAAGTAAACTAATTTGCGAGCTGCTGCTTACAAGCGACACAGGGTCCACTCACAACACTCACAATGTGGACTTTCATTTTATTAGAATTTTTTGTACAATAAATCAAGACAAGTAAAATAAACCTTAATGCCACCCATTAAGGTTCATGTCTATTAGCAAAATACGTGAAAAAGTAGACTGGACTTTTTATTATTTTTCTGAGATTATGTATTTGTAACATTTTCGTAATTATTTTTTGGAACGTTTTGAGATGACTATAATATATCTGCTTACCTAGGCAATTTTTAAAGAAACAAGATTATGTCAATAAATCAAGAAAAATGATCCTAAACTCAAGCTTGTATTGTCAATTTTGTGTGAAGAAAGAGAAAAGAATGGGAAATCGTTTTTACAATATCAAAAACCAAATGTTTTAATTTTTTTTTTTGGAAGAATTGGAAATAAAGGAGTAATCTATCCGTGGCAATAGTTACGTTTGATTTAGTTTCATTCGGTTGGAAATTCTACCGAAAAACAGCCTATTTTTGTCAGATTTGTAAACGTGTCCTTAAACTTATTACAATAGGGCCTCGTTGCACGATCTCGGGCGAGGCGGCAAGCCTCCTTGCCGGACTGCCACCGTGGGATCTGGAGGCGATAGTCCTCGCGCGCCTTTATGAGTGGCGCGCGGAGGCACTATGCCGGGGGGAAACCCCGCTTCCGCGGCAAATCGCGGCGGAGCGGACGGACCTCCGACGCGATCTCATGACGGCATGGAAGAAGCGACTTTCGCAACGCAGCGCAGGGCACGCCGCAATAGCGGCGGTAAGACCCCTCTTTGAGGAGTGGCTAGGGAGGCGTCACGGCGTCCTCACCTACCGCCTGACGCAGGTCCTCACCGGACACGGATGTTTCGGGAGGTTCCTGCACATCATCGGGCGGGAGGAAACGGCCGGGTGTCACCACTGCGTTGATCGCCCCGAGGACACGGTGGAGCACACGGTGGGGGCCTGTCCTGCATGGGCGGAGCACCGCCGTGTC
Organism: Thalpophila matura; assembly: GCA_948465475.1. Classification (NCBI taxonomy): domain Eukaryota; kingdom Metazoa; phylum Arthropoda; class Insecta; order Lepidoptera; family Noctuidae; genus Thalpophila; species Thalpophila matura. Next base: position 18,494,038 of record OX419186.1, on the reverse strand, counting down.
CTCGTAGAAGCGATCGGCAGCGGCGGCGACCTCTCGCGCCCGGCCCTGGTTGAAGCCATGGTCCGGGGCGAGGGGGAGTGGGAGGCAGTCGCCTCCTTCTGCGAAGCAGTCATGCTAGCGAAGGAGGTGGCGGGACGGGAAAGGGAGAGAGTCTCCCGTCCAAGCCGCCGCGGTAGACGCTCCGGGCGTCGGGAGCCGCGTGACGACTCCCGGCCACCGTAGGCGCGGGCCTGCGGGCGGTGAGTAATGGGTAGCTCACTGTCCGATCAGGACCAGGCCCGTGCCGGACGGCGCGTACGTGTTCCACGCGCGCCTCAAAGACTGACATCTCTTTGAGGCGCGCGTGGAACACGACATCAAAGAGGGAGCCCACTAGGGCCCAAGCCTGCCGGGAAAGAGGGATAGTCCGAAAGGGGTACCGCTGACCCGGAACATAAAGGGCTAAGGAAGGAACACGGGTGGGTTTTAGTCAGTAAGGGTCTGACACTCCCTTCCGCTCCACCCAGAGCGGGAGGGGTCATATGATTCCCTTCGCGTTCAGTACAACAATGCATTGAGGATGCTGTTGGGGCTGCCACGCTTCTGTAGTGCCTCGGGTATGTTCGCGGATGCGCACACTGACGGCTTAGAATAGAATAGAATAGAATAGAATAATCTTTATTTGCAGTAAAATGTGGTAGGTACATAAGTTGTTCGAAGTAATCGTAGAGATCAGCACATCTTTGTCATATTACTGACATACAAATATTGTCACAGAATTCACAAGTCATGCTAAATAAAGTATACAGTTATGGCTTCATCAATTAACAATAATTCATTCATTATTATTATTTATACCTACATTAAATTAACAAGTCATATTCATGGTTAAAATTATATATGAATGTCATAAACTATTATATTTATTATATGCTTCGCAGCGATCAGACGCAAACGTGCAGCTTCCTTGATGCGCAGAGTGTGTGCCAGCACCAACGGTCTCCTCAGTGTCATTGCTAACAGAATGGATTGTCCTATCATGCCTGGTCCTATCATATCTAGCCTGGAAACAGGCGCACATTATTCCTCTTCCAAAAATAAGTAATCCATCTTCTTTATCCCACTACAGACCCATTTCCATCCTACCATTTCTTTCCAAAGTCCTCGAACACATTGTTCATGGTCAAATTTCCAGGTTTTTATCATCCAACAGTCTAATTTGCCCCTTCCAGTCTGGCTTTCGTGCTGGTCACAGTACTGTGACTGCATTGTTAAAGGTGACTGATGACATACGCTGGGCTATGGAGAATAGGTCCCTAACTGTGTTAGTACTGCTTGACTTTAGTTGTGCTTTTAACTCAGTGGATTTTGATATCCTACTAGGGATCCTCCAATCTATCAATTTCTCTCCCTCTTGTGTAGCCTGGTTTGATTCTTATCTTCGGGGTCGCTCTCAGTGTGTCCGCCTAGAAGAAACCTATTCTGATTGGTGTGATCTCACTGCTGGTGTGCCTCAGGGTGGCGTTCTCTCTCCTCTTCTTTTCTCTATCTTCATTAACACTGTTACTAAAGTAATTTCTTCTAATTTCCATCTTTATGCAGACGATTTGCAGCTTTATCGACATTTCTCCCTGGCTGATGCGGACTCTGCTATTAGTGCCATGAATTGTGACTTGGACAACATCAGTAAGTGGGCAAGGTCTTGTGGCCTGCAGATAAACCCGACCAAGTTACAAGCCATGATCATAGGTAGCAGATATGTTCGTGATGCTCTTGACCTTTCCTGTCTGATGCCTCTAACACTAAACGGCTCATCCATCGCCTATACCGACACGGCTAAGGATCTGGGTATATTAATTGATGGTAATCTTTCGTGGCGTGCCCAAGTGAACGAGGTTAGTAGAAAAGTGCACTTTTCTTTTCATACGCTAAAATGCCTTCAGAGTTTCTTGCCCTTTAAAACTAAAATCTCTCTTGCTCAATCTCTCATTCAGCCGATTATTGATTACGCTGATGCATGCTATTTGGATGCCACGGAGGAGCTTCTAAATAAGCTTGAGCGTCTACAAAACTTAGGCATTCGTTTTGTTTATGGTCTGAGAAAGTACGACCACGTTTCTCACTTGCGCAAAGAGCTTAAGTGGCTTCCAATTCGGCTTCGCAGGAACACTCGGATATTATGTCTCCTTTTCAATATCCTTCATAACCCTACCTATCCTGACTACCTGCGTGACCGTTTTGCTTATTCTCGTCCTTCCAATACTCCATGCAGATCTCATCTTAAAACTCTTCTTAAATTTCCTTCTCATAAAACTGATTTCTATTCTTATTCCTTTTCTGTCCATGCAGTACGATTATGGAACTTACTTCCGCCTGACATACGAGACTCTAGAACTATATCTTTATTTAAAAAACGCGTCAAAGAACATTACCTCTCCTCCTAACTGTGATTATCTATACATTTATAATATTGATTTATATATACGTATGAAGTGTATGTATGTATGTATATAGGTATAGGTATTATGTATGTATGTATATATATAGTTTATTATACTTAAGTAGTTATTGTAGTTGCATTTTAGTTTATTTTATTCTATTTACACACTGTGTCTACGTTTCTCATCCAAATCTCCTGTCGCAGGTCTGCTGGAAGAAATTTCATATGAAATAAGCTGTACCTTTGTGCTCAACTATCTGTCTACATTTTTAAATTTATAAGTGTTTGTGTGTACATAAATAAATAAATAAATAAAATAAATAAATCATGCAGTACTTAAGCCAGCTACATACGCCTGTTAATACAAACGTATTTTTATAAGCCGTTTGTTCTAATAATTTGTTTTAATAAATTGTATAATATCGTTACTAACATAATTTTAAGTTACAATGTTACTAACCAAATTTTATATGGAATTTATCTTCCGACATAAATGAGTATTTAATTTAATTTAATTTTAAGCTTTCACACACCCTTATCCTTAGATAAGTAGGTACTTAGGTATCTAAGGATAAGGGTGTGTAAAAGCTTAAAGTGATTACGGTTGCACCGTACATTTGTGTTTGCTTTATGACTGCAGTAATAAGTACCTATCTCTTGCTGGGCATTCACGTAGTGGTGGGATTACTTCATGTTTAATTCACAAACGAAGCAATGTAATAAACACCGGTGCTCGTAACCTGATGTGGTAGGTATACCGCATGTTGTAGCGCGTCGCGTGTTGAGGATGGCGCGGTCGCGTGTGGCTGGGTCGCGCGCGCGCCGGTGACGGGCGCCGGGCGATGGCGGAGGGCGAGGGCGCGGGGCAGCCCGACGCGGTGCTGCTGGCGCCGCTCACCGAGGACACGTTCCTGCACAACCTGCACGTGCGCTACAAACGCGACATCATCTACGTGAGTAGCGCGGCGAGCGCAGCCTCCCGCCCCCACCGCCGCGCGCCGCCCGCTCACCGCGCCACTGTTGCAGACGTACGTGGGCAACGCGCTGGTGTCGGTGAACCCGTGCCGCGCGCTGCCGCTGTACTCGGCGGAGCTGGTGCGCGCGTACCTGGCGCGCCCGCCCTACCAGCTGCCGCCGCACCTGTACGTAAGCCGCCCGCCGCCGCCGCCGCCGCCCGCCGCGCCCCACACTCACGCCTCGCTCGCTCTCGGTTGCAGGTACGCGATCACGGCCACGGCGTACCGGTGGGTGCGCGACAGAAACGAGAGCCAGTGCATAGTTATAACGGGTGAGTGAGTCAATACAAGTGTCAAGCCTTGTACGGACTAAGCGTTCCAATATACGCGTTGTCGGTTACGCGTACACAAGAACGCTTATACGCATATAAAGTTTGCTTATACGTATATACACGGTGGCAGGTTAAACAGTGGAAATATTTTAAGTGGTCATTGTACTCATCATTATGAACAACTTTTACTATGGCACCAACCCTGAAATCGCGAAAAAAAAAACAGCTGTTCCATACATTTATGTTCACATAACTCAACAAAATGTATGGAACAGCTGATTTTTATTTCGCGATTTCAGGGTTGGTCCCATAGTAAAAGTTGTTTATAATGATGAGTACAATGACCCCTTAAAATATTTCCACTGTTTAACCTGCCAGCCTGTATATGTATCCATAGGTCGCTGGTTCAAATCCGGCTCGAAGGACTATTAAGATGTACGGTGGACCTTACACCTTGAGTTGATGCTAATTGATACATTGATTATTGATTGATTTATAGTGATTGATAAAAATATGATTGTATGATAGATGCGTGCACGCAGTATGAATGCTATTGGTGTACTAAATTGGCCGGCCCGGCGCAGGTAACATTCTGACATATTGATAATTATGAAAACTGTGCTGTGCTTGCACTGTACACGTGTCGAAGGTGTGTTGGAGTCCAACAGCGGGTAGCTTAGCGGGCTAGCGCGTGTGGTGTTGCAGGCGAGAGCGGCGCGGGCAAGACGGAGGCGGCGCGCGTGTGCCTGCAGTGCGCCGTGGTGGCGGGCTCGGGGGGGGAGGGCGGCGGGGGAGCGGGGGCGGGGGCGGCCGGCGCGCTCACCGCCGCCGGCACGCTGCTCGAGGCGTTCGGCAACGCCGCCACCGCGCGCAACCACAACGCCAGCAGATTTGTGAGTGCCGCCCGATAAACACTGCTGTGTGCGACTATTAAACATCATTTATTACTACGTCCTACTTTATATATTTTATAATCTTATTCAGACCAAAAAACAATAAGTAGGTACTCATAAAATATCAAACTGTTATAAATACCTAATACACATTCTTGCGAAACCCAATATTGAGAAAATTAAACAAATAGCAACCCTTCGACGCTTTCATCGCACAGCTCTCCGTTGCCCTTCGGGTGACTTTGGGCCTGCCTGTGGGGCGCATTATGAGCTATAGCCCGCGCGAAACTCATTGGGCGCGCCTTAGGTATGTGAGCGGCGGGGGGGGGTGCCGTTCGGTGTATTCGGTAATTGTTCGCGCACTCCCCTCCCGCCGCTCACATACCTAAGGCGCGGCCAACGAGTTCCGTGCGGACTATAGCACGACCCAGTGCAGTGTAATCACGGGGTGTGTCCGTTCCCAGGGAAAGCTGCTGGAGATCGAGTTTGACTTCAAAGGCGAGCCAGTGGGAGGACACATTACACATTGTGAGTACACCCTTTATTGTTTGCAGCGCTTGTTAGTTGTTACCATATTTATCATAGGTACCTACATGTAGCTACTTATTACAACACAATAAATTATAGTGAGACTAGCACTTCGCCCGCGACTTCGTTCGCGTGTCCCACAGGAACTGTGCATTTTTTCGGGATAAAAAGTAGCCTATGTTACTCAGTGATAATGTAGCTTTCAATAGTCAAAGAATTTTTTAAATCGGTCCAGTAGTTTCGGAGCCTATTCGGTACAAACAAACAAACAAACAAAAAAATCTTTTTTTTTATAATATTAGTATAGAAGTATAGATAATTTTATTAATTTAATGTTTTACCACAAGTACCTATATAGGTAATATAATTATGTTATCACGTCAATGATTATATTATATCTTTTTGTGTTGCAAGCAGATCTTCTGGAAAAGGTAACATTTGAGGATTGTCGCTGTGGCACCTACACATAGTTCTTTATTCGTAGTACTCGAACTGAACGCCTGTAGCCTGTAGCTGACGAGACTCTTAATGTTTCAATGTTTTGCTAACGTCACTCCCCCGTCCCCGGATCGGTCCGAGCGCAGCCCTATACTGTGGCGGAAATGGCGTCCATTCGTCTGTGATCAGTGATCAGCTTAGCTCTATTTAGCTTAACTCAATGTAATACGCAGTAGAAACATAATAATATAATGTATGTTGCGGAGGAATACCTGTAGTACTGTAGGTGCGCGTGTGTGCAGGAGCGCGTGTGCGGCGTGCTGGAGGGCGAGCGCAACTTCCACGTGCTGTACCAGCTGCTGGCGGGCGCCGACGTGCAGCTGCTGAGTGAGTGTCCGCCGCCGCCGAGCGCGCCCCCACCGCGCCGCACTCACCCCGCCCTGTTGCAGAGCGGCTGCGGCTGCAGCGCGCCTGGCAGCACTACCGCGTGCTGCGCGCCGCCGCCGCGCCGGCGTCGCCGCGCCGCGCGCCCGCGCCGCCGCCGCCGCCCGCCGCGCCGCCCGCGCCCGCCGCGCTGCAGGACCGCGACCACTTCGCCTTCACCACGGTGAGTCCGCGGCGAGCGCTGCGCCGCGCGCGGCCGGGTGTGTAGCGAGCGTGTTGCAGGCGGCGATGCGCGCGCTGGGCTTCGGCGGCGGCGCGTGCGACGGCGTGCTGCGCGTGCTGGCCTTCCTGCTCAAGCTGGGCAACGTGGACTTCGAGCCGCAGCACAACATCGACGGCACCATCGGCACGCGCCTGCAACACCGATACGGTACGCAATAATATAGATAGCAACTAAACTATTCATCCTTATCAAAATAAGTAACTTCATCGTCACAAGTATTTATTGAGGATGGTTCAAAAGTATTCATCAAAATAAGTAATTTCATTGTCCCAAGTATTTATTGAAGATAATTTTTCCTGTTTACAGTATCTTATTTGGAAGTATTGTTTAAGAATTATCACGATATAATCAACGCGCGACAGTGATTTAATAATATTAGTGAGATTGCTTCATAGGAGATTATTTTGCGTGCATAGCATAGCATTATTATATACAAGTACGGTAAATAAAGTCACAATAAAATTTATGTTAATACCTATTATGCTACATATATATGCTTATGCTCATCGAATAGTGCCAATTCAAAATCCGGTAAGTTAACGATACGTAAGGTCCGTCGTTCGGTGGCGGGGCTCGTCAGGTGTGAGGTGTTGCAGAGCTGGTGGAGGCGTGCGCGCTGGTGGGCGCGGACGCGGACGCGCTGGGCGCGGCGCTGGGCGCGGCGGCCGACGGGGAGGCGGGGGACGGGGAGGGGGAGGGCGGCGCGGGCGCGGAGGGCGACGGGGACGGGGAGGGGGGCGGGTCGCCGGGCGGCGCGGCATGGGCGGCCGCGCGCCGCGACCAGCTGCTGTGCGTGCTGTACTCGCGCCTCTTCACCTGGCTCATCAACGCCGTCAACGAACACATCAAGGTACTGCCGCCTGCCAACGTGCTCGCGTGCCGCCCTGTTGGACCGACTTATTTGACAATACGGTGGCGTGCGACCACCCTGAATGTCACCTTCAGGCTATCTGACAGGAATATTTTCTTTTTAGGGTTCCATACCAAAATGGTAAAAAAGGAACCCTTATGATGCGACTTCGTCTGTCTGTCTGTCACACCTGCTTATTTCAGCAACTACTAATGCTATCGACTTGAAATTTGGAACTGCTTACCCAACTTTTTGCAAATGAAAAAAGTAAAAAAATATTTTTATTTTCATTGCAAAAGGGGCCGGAGTGGGGGTCCGAAATTTTAAAGTGGGGTTACTAGGTCAAATGACATATTATATGAAAGGGCTTGATCTGCACATTTTAAAATATATTTTTATTTTATTTTATTTTTCACAGTTTTCGACATAATTATGAAAAATGTCTGAAAAAATACCATTCCCCCCCCATATCTCCGAAGTTTGCGGAGCGAAAAATCTGAAATAATTAGAGTTGATAGGAATTGACCCAAATATTGCACCAAAAATAAAACGATGTTCCTAACTCCAGTGAACAAAATCTAAGAAGTACCGTTTGACGTTTCACATTTGTCATCCCGCAGTAACTTTGTACAAGCGTACTTACACGATTCAAATTCGAAATTTAAATTCGAATCTGTCAAACAAAGCAAAAAACCTGATTCTCATTTGTTTTTGACGTTGTTTCAATGTTATGTCGTTAGGTCCTTTACCATAGTGTTGCGATGATACAAATTCATGCATATACGAATAATCGGTTAAAATATTTAAATAATCGAAACTTTATATTTTAAATATTATAAAATATTAATTAAAACACTTAACTTTTTATAATTTCCGGCTTTGGTGGATGACTGTTGACTAAGCCAAAGTGGTGGACAAGACAAAGAAAATTATGATGGACCACTTCGAAAGAGACATACATTTCGAGAGCATTACTGAAAACAAAATAATAATAATTAATTTAAACGACTATGATGACGACGATACCACAAGTAGTTGCAGTGAAAGTCATCAAATAAACTTATTCACACAATCTAGTCTTTAATTTATATAGTTCTGGCTCTCGAGAAATTAGCAGAAAATTTCGTGTTTTGAGTTATCCTGTTCTAATTTATTCTGGCGTTAATGTAGATAAAAGTTTAATCGATTTCCTACTCTAAAGGATTAATATCGATATCTCTAAAGAATCGCATAATGTAGGTACCAATTTTTTTATTACCATGCCTAGTCTAATAAATTTGACAACTGTCAAACGGTACCTTTTAGATTTTGATAACACTGTAGTACCTATAGTTTTTTCAAAATCATCAAAATTCGTTCACAAACAAACTTAGTTATGCGGTCCGGTTTTTTTCACTTTATACGTCCAAAAATGATACGGAAACCTCGGTGCGCGAGTACGACTCGCACTTGGCCGGTTTTTTCATGATTACATCAGGTATTCATCAGGTATTGTTACATTTATTCACTTTCTATTTCTAATTTGTTGACCAAGAAGCCGCATTATAAAAAAAAAAAACCTTTTTTCATAATTGACATAATTTATTCTAACTACCTACGTTACTCTGACACATAAATAATGTATACTCATTCATTCTGTATAGATACAAATGCAATTTAATATTTATATAAATCTGTTCTACTTAAAATGTAGAAACATAATATTTCATCTCGGTCCAAAAGTAAAATTAACTTTACTTGTTATTTCTAATTAGTTGTCCACAACTGTATATCTTATAGGTACGGTAAAAAATAAAAAAGTTAAAAATATATAAATTAATCAAAAAACCCGACTGCGGTTTGCACTGCGTCTTGTTTGGTTTTATTTATATAATAATAAAACCATTAAAAAGAAAGAAAAAATAAGATATTGCAGTCGATAGCGCGCACGGGTGACGTCGGTGACAGTTTTGTCAATCGTGTCCATGGGTATGCATAGACAGTACCCCGAGCGCGCTATGGCTAAGCGCGATGTATGCGACGCGTGTGCGCAGCCGGCCGAGCCGGGCAAGCGCTGCTCGCTGGGCATCCTGGACGTGTACGGCTTCGAGTCGCTGGCGCGCAACGGGCTGGAGCGGCTGCTCATCAACTACGCGGCGGAGCGCGTGCAGGCGGCCGTCACCGGCGCCACGCTGCGCCGCGAGCAGGACGAGTACGCGCGCGAGGGGCTGGCGTGGCGCGCGCTGCCCTACGCCGACCACGAGCTGCACGCCGACCTGCTGGACGCCGGGCCCGACAGCGTGCTGGGCGCGCTGCGCGACTGCTCCGCGCGCGGCGCCGGCGACGCCGCCTTCCTGCAGCGCCTGCAGCGCCGCCGCCACCCGCGCCTGCTCGCGCTGCCGCCCGACCACTTCCAGTCAGTAGCCGCCGCACGCTCCCTCACCGCTGCTCCTCGGACGATCGTGCGCATGACATGCGTTGTCGCGCCGCAGGGTGGTGCACTTCGGCGGCGCGGTGGTGTACTCGGCGCGCGGCATCGTGCACAAGAACCGCGACGCGGTGTGCCGGCGCTGCTGCGGCGTGCTGGGCGCAGCGCGCTCGCCGCTGCTGGGCGCGCTGTTCGCGGACGGGGCGGGCGGGGCGGGCGGCGCGGGCGGCTCGCCGCGGCGGCCGGCGGCGCTGGCGTGCCGGCAGCGCGCGCTGGTGGGCGCGCTGGTGCGGCGGCTGCCGGCGGCGCCGCGGCTGGTGCGCTGCCTGCGCGCTGACGCCGCGCTGCGCCCGCACCGCTTCGACGCCGCGCTGCTGCGGCACCAGATCCGATCGCAGGGGTGAGCATTCTCTTGTTCTTGTACAATGTCACATTCTGATTACTTAATACCTAGTAGATTATTCACCAAGGGGATAAAGCAGTGTCTTATGTCGCGGGTGCTATATTAAATCCCGAGTGCATGAAGGATGCTAGGTGTACTGCTCAGTGGTCGTAAGTTATAGTTAAGTTGGTTGAGTTGGTTGAGTTGACGAAAACCACGGACTTCACGATACCAAGTTTATTCGTAATAGTTACAAGTTAAGTTATGTTGGATGCTAATCCGCGGTTTAATCGCTGTTGCAGCTATTGTTCAACTAACTATTATAATGGCGAGAAATGAATATAAATTAATCGCGAAAAGTAGGTCGCAGTGCTAGCAAATTAACTGCCTGTACGTGAACCGTACACTAGGGTTAACTCCCGAGCGCAGCGAGAGAATTAAGAGTAGCATCCTGAATGCAGCGACAGATTCAAGTTCGCCTAAGATAAAGACACCTTTATCCCCGAGGAGAATACTCTACTTTTCACATCTTCTGCCAGAAAATAAAAAACAATACTTAACAATATTGTACTAGAATCAAAGTAAAGGAACATTTAGTGTGATTTTATTTTAATTTTAGTTTTGGAAATCAAAATGCATTCTGTTTCTAATTAGGTAGCTGTCCATTAATCAACGTAAAATAAATTGGCAAAAATTGTAGTCTGTAGTATAAATAAAACAACAACATGCGTCCGCTTCCAACAGCTGTAGTCTTTTTTAGGGTTCCGTAGTAAAACTAGGAACCCTTATAGTTTCGTCCCGTGCGTCTGTCCGTCTGTCTGTCCGTCTGTCCGTCTGTCCGTCTGTCACACCCTCGTCAAATCTACAGTTCATAACCAATCTGTATGAAACTTCGCAGTTAGATGTCTTCTGTGAGACGCCATGAAGGCCTGTAATAAATTTACGAAAAATTAAATAATTAGGGGTGACCCCCATACATGAAACTGAGGAATGAAAAAACATATTTGCGGGCACCCCTTCGTGTGGGTATCGTTAGATAGGTCTTTAAAAATAATTTAAAGTTTCCTAAATGACTTTTTTATTTAAGTCCATATTAAGTGAACTAGGAGCTCCGAAAGTCGTTAACAATGTGTCCCCCCCGCCTGTAATTTTCCAACCGCGTAATCAAAAAATCTGAAAAAAATCAAGCTTATGGCATCCAATAAATACTCTCGATTAAAATTAGTTTGAATAAGATACGTCAATAACTTTTTGAAATATTCACATTTTCAGTTTTGAGTTTGACAACCGCAAAAATAAGTTTGTATCCCATAATAATATGATGAAATACAAGGTTGAAAGTTGAAAGTCTGAAATACTTCTTGCTACGGAACCCTAGACTGAGCGTGGTCCGGACACGCTCTTGCCCGGTTTTTTTAAATGAAGATAGTTGAGTATGATAATGACGTAGTAAATTAATCTTGAATGTTTTTTATTTTCACTCGATTAATATACGAACTTGTCCAAAGTACTGAGTGTTTCTAATTAGTTGATGTTGGTCTGTAGGTTAGTAGGTAAAAAAAGTCGATGGTGGGTAAACAGAAGTCGGCGATTTTAGTCACTTTAATTAAAAAAAATATCATTAAAAATATTTATTATTTAGCGTACATATTGATGATCTCCGGGCCATGAGTGTGTTCACCCGGCCCACCCGGCTCTGCTCGCTCACGTGCGACTGTTCGCAGGATCATGGACATGGCGCTGCTGCGGCGCAGCGGCTGGTGCGAGTCGATGTGCGCCCGCGCCGCGCTGGCGCGCTACGGGCTGCTGGCGGGCGGGGGGCGCGCCCCGCGCGCGCCGCCCGCGCCCTCGCCCGCGCCCTCGCCCGCGCCGCGCGACGACCCCGTGCGCGCCGCGCGCGCGCTGCTGCGCTCGCTGCCCATCCCCAGCGCCGAGTTCGCGTACGGCCGCTCGCGCGTGTTCGTGCGCAGCCCGCGCACCGTGTGGGAGCTGGAGGCGCTGCGGGCCGCGCGCGTGGCCGCGCTCGTGGCGCTGGTGCAGCGCGCCTGGCGCCGCCACCGCGCGCGCGTGCGGGCGCGCGCGCAGGCCGTGCTGGCGCGCGCGTGGCGGGCGCGGCGCGCGCGGGCCGCGCCCGCCGGCGGCCGCGCGCGCGCCGCCGCCGTGCTGTGGCGCGCGTGGTGCGCGGCCGCGCGGCGCCGCTACCTGCTGCGCCTGTGGCGGCGGCTGCCGGCGCGCCAGCTGTCGCCGGCGTGCGGCGCGTGGCCCGCGTGCCCCGCGCCGCGCCTGCTGGGCCGCGCGGACGCGCTGCTGCGCCGGCTGCACCACGCGTGGCGCTGCCGGCTGTACCGCGCCGCCTTCGACCAGACGGCGCGCAACCGCATGCGCGAGAAGGTGACGGCCAGCGTGCTGTTCAAGGAGCGCAAGGCGAACTACGGCTGCAGCGTGGCGCACCCGTTCGTGGGCGACTACGTGCGGCTGCGCGCGTCGGCGGCGTGGCGGCGCGGGCTGGGCGCGGCCGGCGACCGCTACGTGGTGTTCGCGGACGTGGTGGGCAAGGTGGCGCGCTCGAGCGGGCGCGTGGCGCGCTGCCTGGCCGTGGTGTCCACGGGCGCGCTGCTGCTGCTGGAGGCGCGCTCGCTGCGGCTCAAGCGCCGCGTGCCCGCGCACACCGTGTACCGCCTGTCGCTGTCGCCGTACGCCGACGACCTGCTCGTGGTGCACGTGCGCGCGAGCGGCGCGCTCGAGAGCTCCACGGAGGAGCTGTCGCAGTGCTCGTCGCGCGACGCGGCCGACGCGCCCGGCTGCCTGTTCGGGGTGAGTGCGCGCGAGGCGGGCGGGTGTCTGCGCGGGGCGCGCGTGACGCACCAGTGTGTCGCAGGGCGAGGGCGCGTGGCGGCGGCGCGGCGACGTGGTGGTGCGCACGTGCCACGTGCTGGAGCTGGCGACCAAGCTGTTCCTGGTGGTGCAGAACGCGGTGGGCGCGCCGCCGCACGTCAACATCGCCACCGAGTGAGTGCCCGCCGGCGGTGAGTAGCGGCCGAGCGGCACGCAGTACAGCCCCCTCCCGCCGCAGGTTCGAGGCCAACTTCGGCCAGCAGCTGGTGACGCTGGCCTTCCACGCGGTGGGCGGCGGCGACGCGGGCGGCGCGCGCCTGCTGCGCCGCGGCTCGCGCATGGACGTGCTGGTGTGAGCGGCGCTAGCGTGGAGTATGGCGCGGCGAGCTCGCATACCGACGTGTTCTTAATGTACTGGGACAACCCCACGGTAGGATCTTATGATACAGTAGTTAGGCCGCCGTTACACTAGACATAGAGGCCGCACACCGGCGCTCGTGCTCCGGACGAATAGTTGTAATTAAGTTATAAGTCGGCGACTCCTCGGCGAGGCGCGCGGCTCGGCAGCGCGGCCGGCCTCCAGCCGCACTGAGCGGCTCAGCGTCGCGTGTGGACACCGGCCCACCTCAATTCGCCCGAATAAAACTTCATGAAATGCTCCCCGATGTCCCTCGGCGGGAGCCGCACGCCTGCTGTCAGGTGGTAGGCGGACCAGCTCGGTGCTCAAGCACCTTATACCAGCTGTAACACCGTAATAAAACACCGATATTTACAATACCGAGTTTATATCAGAATAGGCTTTGTAAGAAGAAGAAAGAAATAGATAAACCTTAGAGCATTTTTGGACTGGAAAAACCATAAGCGCAATGTTTTAAAGTAAAAAGTGGGTCAGTGTTAGCTGGGGACGGCAGCGCTGCTGCTTCTACATACGAAACAAGTTCGTTGTACGATCACTTCTACATTACACACAATTAAAGACGATTCATATTTTTTATAAAAACACTGAGAAAATGCTAACACATGCTTAAATAAATAACACATATTATGTAATCTAAAGAATTGTTGTGTACATACAGTGATGGTCAACTAATTAGAAACACTCAGTACTTTGAACATGTTCTTAAATGTAATCGTGATTTCGATGAGAATTACAAACATTCAAGATTAATTTAATACCTACGTCATAATTTTACAAAAGGCAAACTGTTGGAAGCGGATGCTTCTTATTTTTTTTTATTGTAAATTTTTGCCAGTTTCTTACCAGCTAATTAGAAACAGCATACATTTTGGTTTCCAAAGCCTTAAAATTAAAATCAAATCATACTTAAGTATTTGCTTTGATGGTTATTGGAGCAATAATTAATTCATTGATTCACGTGTTTATTATTGCTATAATGTGAAAAATTAGACAGATCTAATTCACAAGAAGCATTATTAGGAAAGTACACGCATTCATTTCATCGATATTGGACATAGTGATAGATCTTTACTATGAGTGCCTACCTACTAATTTGGGATACTCAACGGAAAATGGATGTACATTAGAAACGATATGAAAATACAGACGATTCGCCTGAAAAGTTCTGCCTAGAAATACTACGTGTCGTGACCATCATAAATCTTGATTAAAAAGCCAATAAAGTATGTGTGCGCGGCTGCGCGCCCGCCGCCAGGGCCGCTGTTGCACATGATAGTACTGTGAGCGTATCGTAAGGGCATGATGCTCACATTGGCACAGTGACGTCGAGAGCGAGCCTCGCCCTACAGCTCGTGGCTCCACATTGCTTCAGTCAAGTTGTGGACAGCCCCCGCCTGCACTGGCGGATCCAGGGGCAGGGGCTAGGGGGCTGAAGCCCCTGCCCCTAAAATCTTATGTTCTGACAGATTTTAGAATAGATTAATAATTTTGTGTTTTGATTTTTACCTCTTAGCCCCCCCAAAAATCATTACTGATGAGCCCTTGGCCCTCCCCAAAATTAATATCTGGATCCGCCACTGCCCGCAGTGCTCACGTGTATAAGTCTGTGTCCCAAATACTAAAAGTTGATTCAGTGTTGATGAGTGCTCGAGCGTCGTGTCACCCGATACGATAATGTGACACATAGTTACTTGATCAGAGACTTGATTCACTTGATGAAGCTTCCAGTATATGGTGTGTGCCAAAGTATGCGCATGCAGATCGTATTAAATATAGATGTATTGATTGATATTATAATATAATGTAAATAAAAATGTCGGCGTTGTATAACTGTAAAGCGAGCGAGTGCTCGGCGCGCGGCGGGCGCGTGCTCGTCGACGCTCGGGAGATGTCAATCGATATTCGTCGATCGCATCCTCCAGTTTATTTACATACATAAACTCACGCCTTTGTGCCAAGGGGGAAGGTACAAGTTTATTTTTAAACTACACTGCGTGGTCCGACTCTTGGCCACTTGGCACACACACTTGGCCGGTTTTTTTAATTGCCCCGTGTGAGAATGGGCCATAACTAGTTCGTCTTAGGCGCGTTTGTTTATCAGAAAGTGGATATTATTGGTGACGTTCTTCAAAAAGGTCAGGTGCGTAGTAAGTACTCGCAACGGGCGTATATGACCAGAAACCAGATGTACCTATATGAACGTGAAGTAACCCCCGCCCACCCCCACCCATGGAAAAAAGGCGTGAGTTTATGTACCTATTGTATGTGGTATGATGGTAATGTATTAGACGTAGGCGCCGGGCACTGGCTCCGCGAGTTCCGCAGCTACCTCGTATGTGATGTGCCGACCAGCACTCGCCGGACGAGGCCGTGCCAAAGCGTTGTCGTTGTGTAGGTCGCGCCGGGCCGCGCGCCGCCCGCCACCCACCACGCCCCTACTACAGATCGCGCAGGGGCTCGTCAAATCCTATAGAATTTGACGAGCGCCTGTGCAATCGTATCTACTAGGTATGTCCAATTGTCCAGCTGCTATGATAATCGCACACCTAGATCTAAAAGGAGCTAATTCAAAAAGAATTTGCTCTCTAGTACGATACCTAGATCTAAAGAGAGCTAATAAAAATAATGAATTAGCTGTGTGTGTAATATGGAATATGGATATTGTTAAGTATAACATTTACCTACCAGTGCCTTAGTATTTGTAAAGCCGATTGGAACAATAAATGTTGGCGCGCTGAAGCCTCGCTAACGTTCACGTTCAGAGTGAATTGTAGAAGAGGGACTACACTATGGCCGTTATGCCAAACGATAGTTAGGGGAGGATTTGATGTTAGAAAATTATCCAAACTATCTGAAGCGTATTAAAGCATTGGGTGATTTAAAAAATATCCGGACGTCTAAAATATTGCAAAAATGGAATCTTCTGTTTATAACAATCAAAAAGTTTAATCATTTTTGTAATGTTGCTACTAAATTATGAAAATTAACAATGTGCTTTACGACCCTTTAAAATTAGGTGTCGATGTACTGGGAGCTTAGGGGACAAGCAGGTCCAGGTCCAGGTTTTTTTTATTATTTTTGTTTTTTTTTTTCGTTTTTTTTTTTTTTTTTTTGTAGTAAAAGTAAAAGGTTTTTTTTTTTAGTTATTAAAGTAAAAGCGTTATTAGGCTGTGGTCATGGGCGTAGCCAGCCATGGGCTCAGGGTGGGGCACCAGTCTTCTAAAATAATATGTAACTAGCAAACTATACCTGCGGTTTGATCGCATTTTTTCTGTGTCGACTGTCGATTGTGAACTTTCTTACGGATATTAAGTATTGTAGTTTGTACCTAAATAATTTATTTTTTTAGGTTTGGTTAGGTACCTTACAAGTCAGAGCCAGGGTGGAGTAAGCGCCCCACCCTGCCCCACCGTGACTACGCCCATGGCTGTGGTCGCTTGTGGTATTCTGTAAGGTACCTACTTCCCCAGTCGGGCTGCTCCAAAGAGCGAGATATATCCCGCTGTGCCCTATTCTCCTACAGCATTACTGTCTCGAAAGTTCGAAACGCACACACGGTAGAAACCAAAATGCTGGCACAAAACAGTGGTGCTGATTCTGTTGAACATCGCACTAAACTAATTTTAATCACACTACATCTCTTTCTTACAAATAACATTGAACAAGGACAGAAAATATTTAGAACTGTCGAATTAGTCTACGCCCTTGTCATTTACGGGAAAATAGTCGTGACCTTGCGATTACAACTAAATTGACAACAAAACTATTCAAGTGGACTAATTTGACAGGATTTAATTATCTTCTATCCCTTTCTCACGTTTCTCGTTAGAAAGAGACATAATGAGACTAAATTAGTTTAGTTGTAAACAACAGAATCGGCACCAGTGTCTATTTGAAAGCAAATAACGCACGGTATAGAAGCGTGAAAACAGTTTTTGCTGTGACAAAACGGTGAAGAACTGAAACACTGCTGAACACTGTTTTAATGCGCAGTGTGTTCTTTCAAAACTGCCGCGTCGTGTGTATTGTACACGCTCCGCAGTTTGTTATGAAGTGCGTCAGCGCAAGTCGACACCTAATTTTACGGGGAAGTGGGGGCAGTGCCCTCGCTAGCGGGTTGGGGGAGCGAAGCCACGCAAAGAAAATTAAATTAGGTAATGATCAAGAACGTTAATTAATTTATCGTTATTGGCGCCAAATGATTTGCCAGCATTTTATGTTCTACATAGCCGTGCGCGTTTCGGGACGGCAATAGCAATAAGCTGTCGGTCGTCTACTTTACGGTTCCGAAAACTTGAGTGGAGTGCGGGTATCTACCTATCTACCTACATAAAAAGGTCGTGGTGGGTCGGGCGGCGTCCTCGGACCACGCGTCGCGCTCCGGTGCAACTAATTAACGGTATAGAATAGATTATAATGTATACTAATAGCTCATATGCTTTAATTAACGATTAAAATAATTTCAAGTACGGGAGGGAGCATCTCCGACGATGTTGACTCAAGTTATCTAGGTACTTAACTAATCACTAAGTAGTTTGTCATATTTGAAATAATTTTTTAACTTCTAAGTAGATGTTATTAACTTGAAGTAAGGTCTGAGGCCCTAGACAAGTTGCTTTTCTGTTAGCGTTCACGCCAAACGCTACGGAAAAAATGTATGGAATTGACATTTGTGAGTCACGTGACTTTTCCGCAGGTAATGTCATTGCCATACATTTTGACAGTAGCGTTTGACGTGAACGCTAACAGAAAAGCAACTTGTCTAGGGCCTCTGGTCGGACCGGTCGCTGGCTCTTATGCTACAGACTGTATTGTAATAGATTACAAATTATATTGCTGTTGAACTCGTTTGTGAAGCATCGACTGTGGCGGCCGTCACTCGACACGAACTGGATTTAAAGTGTTCCCTGCGCACAGTGCGGATCCAGATATTTTTGAGGGGGGCTGAAGGTTCATCCATTGAGGGGCTCGTGGCTAAATGACAGCCACGCTGATCTATCTGCGAGGTTAAGCTGCGCTTGCCGCGGTCAGTCTTTGGATGGGTGACCGTTCTTTACACATCGAGACCCCTCCGTGCCTCGGAGAGCACGTTAAGCAGTCGGTCCCGGTTGTCATAGGAATATCTTTGACAATCGTTACGGGTAGTCAGAAGCCCTAAAAGTCTGACAGCTGGTCTTACATTCGAATACCGGTATTACCGTACCGGTAATTGGGTTGTGGCGAGGTCAGATGGCAGTCGCTCCACGTAAAATATTGATATTCAGCCGAAACTAGTTAGACTGGAAGTCGACCCCAATATAATTTGGGAAAAGGCTAGGCAGATGGATGGATGGCTGAAGGTTCATCCAGATATAATTTTGGTGGCCCCCTACACCTTTTAGGGGTTTGAAAATCATAACACTAAATTTAACCCAATCTGAAATCTGTCAGCACTTAAGATTTGGGGCTAGCCTTAGCATTTAGCCCCGCCACTGCACACGAGTACCTACCTACCTACTATTGTAAAAGGCTGCGCCGAGTAAGGCGGTCCCACAGTCGGTGTTGATGTACAAACAATCCATTTTTGTTGAATAAAATGTAATGTTACGTTTTTCAACGAAACTAAATTATGCAAAGGTTTTATCGTTTTTAATAAAAATACAAAACACTTGAAACGTCTTTTTTTACATGTTGGCTTTCCTATACCGAATAGTCTAATGTGACTCACGTTTTTAATGCTAACACACTACAATAGATACCTAAAAGACCCGCGCGTGAATGCGTTTTTTCAATGTGTTGCATCTACGTGATTTCTATACAAATACAGGTAGGTACCTACTTGCAAACAACGTAAGATCACGCACTCCCGCGCGCTACGTTGCGTGATGCGGTGCGGTGTGCGAACCGCCTTAGGGCCATATCTCATTAGGATATTAAATTGTAGGTATTTACTGGCGTTGACGCCAAGCCGTCGTCAAGTGAGGTTGTAATACAATTTGACAGGGGCACCGACTCCGTGGGTGCTCGGGGGCTTTACGAGAGGTAAATAGGGGGGGTGCAGAGCCCATGACCATGGACATCAAAGCTGATCGATCAATCGGCTTTGAGCGACACCTCTACTTAGTAGAACCTATCTTATATTTTCTTCTCTTTCGTATATCTCTATATTTCGTCGTACTGCCTGTTTGTTGGCTTATTACCTACTTGAGTTCTACTGGACGGATTTAGATGCGATTTTCACGATTGTGTAGGGTATTTATTCGTCGGTCGGTTTGCATTTCTCTTCTCTCACTTCGCCGGTTCTTTTAAACACGGGCCATCCAAATGAGCATGACCACCCATTTTTACTAAAAGCCGGCGCCATTGATTGGCGGTGCTGCTGGCGTCGCTACCATCCTAATGAGATATGGCTCGTAAGTTCAACCTACAAAAAGTAGGTACACAAGGTTGACTGCAGCTGTGCTAGCTCCTACATCAGCCAGGCAGCGAGCGAGCGCACGGGCAGGTCAGTCCCGCACTCCCGCCAAGTCAATAATATGCTTGGCAGGGAGGGGAAATGAGATCGTACGTACCTTGGGCGACATTTCTGCAACAATGACCTGCCGGGCTAGCATGCGCGCCGCGACAAAATGTTGTCGTCGCTTTTATCGTGCATTTGTCTCGTATTCGCGCGAGAAAGAGCGAGACAAAACAGTCGACAAAATTTTGTCGCGGCGCGCATGCCAGCCCGGTGTGTGCGCACGAAATGTTCAGGGACTTTCTTCTCGGAACATCACGTACGGTACCTAGATGTCCCGCGGCAGGTTGCTTCAACTGCTAGTGATCCAAGGCTTATACAAATCTGCCATCGCAGAACAGTGTACGGCTGTAGATGGCTGACCTACGCCACAGAAATCCAAATACTAAGGCAATATACTGGGGTGTGATTCTCGCGGGTTCGATATTGATATCGCCTTTGATATAATATTGCAACAAATGTCAAAATGGTAGGGATTTTGACAGTTGTTGCAATATAATATCGAAGGCGATATCAATATCGAACCCGACCCCCCTCAACATTTTTCAATTGGGCGTAGATGGCCAAATCCGAAACTGAAAGAAAAGCCGATTTTGATAAAAAACTAAAATTAAGAAGGTACTTAAATCATTAGATTTTCTATCCAAATTGTATCTAACTACTTCAGTTATTATGTGATTGATTATAATTAATAAGAAAACGGAAACCTATTTTGTTTTGTTCATAGTGTGTGCCCTTATTAGTTCCTTTTTGTTTCCTTTTTGTAACGAAATTCATTTTCGTTTCTTTTTGATGTATGAGGGATGTAGTAGGTATTTACCTAGTTATAAGCTCTGTATCTACCTACTTTAATATCTATGCACAATATTGTACTCTTATAAATATGCACGTACTTATTAAATTGCAAATATACCAGTATTATTCGGGCATCCGTAGGTACTGTACCTATACAATTATTTTTGATATTACCCAGGTACTTCGGAAATCGACTTTAATGTTATCCGGCTACCGTAATGATACCTACCTAGATACTGTTTTTTTAAGGTTGCGCAAAGATTGATGGATATCCTTTGAATTGCTCTAGCTTTTTTTATTAATTTTTTTTTTATCGGTTCTAAGTACCTACCTACATACAATTTTTTTACAAGTTCTTAGTTTTTCAATTCACAGATGGCCCTCAATCCTTACGCACACTTGGTACGCACAAAAGCATACTGTCATCGTACGCCCAAGTGAATCAAATGCGCTGGCGGCCACTTATCTGCTAACTGTACCCGTAAAGAACGTTCAGACCCAGTCAAATGCGCTCTATGCGATGGAAATCATCCTGCCAACTATAAAGGTTGTAGTGTATACAAGGACTTACAAAACCAAACATTCTCGTCTGTGTGAAGCAAAAAAGTTGAACATCAGGGCAACCCTCAAAAAACTGATGAGCCTTTGCCTAAAAGTAATTTGAAAAATCTACAAAGGAAAAAAACCTATAGAGATGTCTTTTTAAACAAAGAAAGAGAAACAGCGCAGCCACTCACCAGTAATTCCTCCGACCAATCAAACGACATGAAACAGCTAATGGAAATGTTCAAACAAATAATGAATCAAATGTGTACTTTAACAAATCTACTCACAAATCTAATGTCAATAATGTCAAAAAATTCAAGCTGCTCAAAATAGCACTATGGAATGCCAACGGCTTGTCACAACACTTCTATGAAGTTAAATTAATTCTCGAAACAAATGATGTGGATGTTCTATTAGTAACAGAAACACATTTTACAAAAAAAACATACTTCAATATACCAAAATACAAATTATACCACACACTGCATCCAGATGGAACAGCACCTGTACTAATCAAAGACAAATTAAAGCACCACGCCGCTACTCCTTACTGCACAGAAAGAATACAATCTACTAATATAGTAATTGAAGACCCAATAGGCGAGATAACATTGTCTGCGATATACATTCCTCCCAAACACAACATGAAAACCGAAGAATTTTACACCTTCTTTCAAACTCTTGGTCAATCAACGGTTTATTGCTGGCGGCGATTACAACGCAAAGCATATAGAATGGGGCTCACGACTAACTACCCCTAAAGGACGCCAATTACTGAAAGCCATAAGAGCCCTACAACTAACTATCACTTCAACGGGGGAACCTACATACTGGCCCACCGATGTCAGTGAAAAACCAGACCTTATTGATTTTTTCATTAGCAAGGGACTCCCTAAATCATCAATAAAGTGTAGCTCTTGCCTTGAAATGACCACAGATCATCACTCACCAGTAATTGTACTAGTTTAGGCAGTAACGCTATACCTAATCGTCAACAAGACATGCAAGCTACATACCAAAAAAATCGGCCAAGTGCGAGTCGTACTCGCGCACCGAGGGTTCCGTCTCATTTTTGGACGTATAAAGTGAAAAAATCCGGACCGCATAACTAAGTTTGTTTGTGAAGGAATTTTGATGATTTTGAAAAAACTGCTAGTTAGGAACATCGTTTTATTTTTGGTGCCATATTTGGGTCAATTCCTATCAACTCTAATAATTTCAGATTTTTCGCCCCGCAAACTTCTGAGATAAGGGGTGGGGAGAATGGTATTTTTTTGGAAATTTTTCATCATAATATGTCAAAAACTGTGAGACATAAAATAAAATAAAAATATATTTTGAAATGTACAGATCAAGCCCTTTTATACATATAATATATCACTTGACCTAACAACCCCACTTTAAAATTTCGGACCCCCACTCCGGCCCCTTTTGCAATGAAAATAAAAATATTTTTGGACTTTTTTCATTTGCAATGAAGTTGTACAAGCATTCTTTATAACTGTTCCAAATTTCAAGTCGATAGCATAAGTAGTTGCTGAAATAAGCAGGTGTGACAGACAGACAGACAGACAGACGAAGTCGCACCATAAGGGTTCCTTTTTTACCATTTTGCTACGGAACCCTAAAAACAAACTGGTCATTATTCCGCGACATTGTTGACCAATCACTTGACTGCAATATACGACTTAAAACGGATGAGGACATTATTCAGGCGGTAGAGTATTTCAATAGGACCATACAAGAAGCCGCATGGGCTTCGACCCCAGCCCAGTTTGGAAACGACAAACAGAACTGCTTCGACCCCAAATATATCTTGGAACTCGTTAGTTCTAAGCGTAAAGCAAGAAAGCTATGGCACAAAACAAAACATCCTGCTCACAAAACCATATTTAACAGAATAGCAAACAAAGTAAAGAAAGCTCTAAAAACATACACCAACACAGAAATGGAGAACTATCTTAGAAATGTTGATGCAACCCAAGCCACTGATTACTCCCTCTGGTAAGCTACGAGAAAACTCAAACAACCAATAACACATCGATCGCCTATTCTGAAATCGGATGGTACCTGGGCAAAAAACGTCGAACAAAAAGCCAAAGAATTCGCTCAACACCTATTCGAAGTGTTTACCCCAAATACCGATCATGGATCTAGCAAAGCCAATTTAATCAAATCGGAACTCGATCAACCATATCAACTCGACCCACCTACCAAAAAATTCACCAAACGGGAAGTATTAGATTAGATGCCATTAAAAAAATCAACATCCACAAGGCACCAGGGTATGAACTTATTACGGCTAAGACTCTGCGTGAGCTTCCTGACGTCGGCGTTACATTTCTTATGTCTACAACGCATGCCTCTGGAGAAACTTTGTTCCGCCACAATGGAAGGTTGCAGAAATCATTATTATTCCTAAACCTGGCAAGGACCCTACTGACGTCAAATCCTACCGTCCGATCAGTCTTCTTCCGGTCCCATCTAAAGTCCTGGAAATACTAGGTACTACTAAAACGTCTTGCACCAGGAATTACAGCTAACAAACTTATCCCAGACCATCAATTTGGATTTAGAAGAGGTCATGGTACAATAGAGCAAGTACATAGGCTAGTAGAGAAAATTAACGACACATTTGAACGCAAACTGATATGCTCCGCTGCTTTCCTAGATATTTCGCAAGCCTTTGACCGTGTTTGGCATGACGGACTCTTGTATAAGATTCTCAAAAACTTACCCATACATTACTACTTGTTTATACAGTCATATCTCAGTGACAGACACTTCTATGTTAAATATGGCGACATTGCTACAGGGCTACACGAAATAAGAGCAGGCGTTTCACAGGGCAGCGTAATGGGCCCAATACTCTCATACATTACTACTTGTTTATACAGTCATATCTCAGTGACAGACACTTCTATGTTAAATATGGCGACATTGCTACAGGGCTACACGAAATAAGAGCAGGCGTTCCACAGGGCAGCGTAATGGGCCCAATACTCTATCTTATAAACACTTTAGATTTACCAAATAGACAAGACGTAATAACAGGAACATTTGCTGATGACACAGCTATATAGGTACTTGCTTTTGATAAGACCCCTGAAGGAGCATCGGCGCAATTACAATAAAACCTAAACGATATCTCAAACTGGCTGAAAGACTGGCGTATAAAGGCAAACGAAACAAAATCAGTTCATGTTACCTTTTCTTTGAGAAGAGATACATGCCCAGAAGTCGAAATTTACCAATAAAGATACCCCAGGCAGATGAGGTTCGATACTTAGGTGTCTACTTAGACAGACGTCTAACCTGGAAAAAACATATAACTACTAAAAGAAAAGCACTTGATTTACAACTAAGAAAGCTATATTGGCTCATGGGAAGAAAATTCCAAGTTCTCTGGAAAATAAACTCCTTCTATACAAGTGTATACTCAAACCAGTCTGGACTTATGCCCTGCAACCGTGGGGCACTGCTTCTACATCCAACGTTGAGATACTACAACGTTTTCAGTCAAAAGCCCTACGCATGATAACTGGTGCACCATGGTATATGACAAATAATCACCTACACCGTGATCTACAAATCAAAACGGTTAAAGAAGAAATAAAGGACTCTTTACTTTCTTACTCCAAAAGAATACAAATTCATCCCAACCAACTTGCAAGAAGTCTAATGGAAAAACAACCAAATCAAACTAACTAAAGAGGCGACTAAAGAGACGTGCTCCTCAAGATCTTCTCTAACATTAACATAAAAAAAGCTACACTAGATGGACATATCATTGGATTATGTGCCATGCACGACATTTTTCTTAAATTCATAAAATCCAGCTAAATGTGGATAAGACAGTTCGCAGGAGTAAAGGAGATAAAAAAAAAAACTTGGTACGCACACCTGCGGTCCTGAAATATAATAAGGGCAATATAGTAACGGGAAGAGGGGCGGGTTTGGTACAGTAAGACTTGCTTAGTCAAAATACTTTTTAACAATTATATATTTTCCATACAAACAGATATAATGTATTCCAAGTATAATATGTAGTGCCATCTCACAAGCGGGCCGCGCCCCGGTCGGTTGTAGTGTTTAGTTGTTCACGCACGCACCACGCAGCAGTTGCTCCACGCAGCCGCCGAGCGAGCGGGCGGCGCCGGCGGGCGCGGCACTTGGGCCACACCGGGGCACGGCAGCGGGAATAGGCCGCATCGCAGTATCGCTTCACACCTATATAATACCTTAATCCGACGATAGTAGGTACGTCACATGAACCTAAAGGATAGAGTCGTCAGCAGTAGTGATAATACTAGATACACGCTAGTCGACACTTTCATTCAGTCTTCTCGTTACACTCAGCTCATACGAAACGACAGCTAAGTAAATAATGCATATAATTACCGAACCTACTTAACATTCAAGGAGAAATAATTATTATTATGTATAATCATTATGTTTTATTCCGATTGTAGAATCCGTCATCGGTGTTCAATCACAAAAGTCCGGTTCCACACGATCGTCCAACAGTCCAACACTCCAACATGACTCCAGTCTGTCTCAACTTAGGTACGTTACCATCGACCTAAACAGACTCTAACACCGTCAAAAAGAACTATCTCTCAGTCTCTCTACACGTGGAAAGTTGGACGGACTGTTGGACGATCGTGTGGAACCGGGCATAGGTAACAATATTCTACCTATATGGCTAGCAGGTAGCTAGGTACCATACCAGGGTTGTTGCGGATCCCGATTTTTTCACATCCGCGGATGCGGATGCTGATCTTAAGATATTTTTTAAGAAACTATATTTGTGGAGAAATAAAATAACAAGAGAGTAATTTTTAAATAAATATTTAGTAATGAAAGTTAAAAATGGACCCTGTTAAGCAGAAAAGATCCATCCAATTTTTTTTGTAAAATCGAGTTATCTACCGTATCCTTAATGTCTTTAATATCTAAACTCGATTTTACAAAAAAATGTTGGTTGGATCTTTTCTGCTTAACAAGGTCCAAATTGGAGTATTACATTTAATAAAAAGTAATATTTGCCGCCTTTTCGGCGTCAAGCCTGTTACGCAGAGGTTCGTAAATTAAACCTGCGCTACTGAACAATTATTCGTTAAGAACACTGGCTGATGGTGTCAATAAAAACCTGCGTGCTATTGGTGATAAGTTCGCTTCTATTGCACGGCACGCGCCAGTCGCCGGGCCCCGACTATTTCTTTCTTGACACGACCTGTGCTACATCTGCATCCGCATGAACATCCGCAGTGATTATTGCGGATGCGGATGCGGGTGCAGATGTCCAAATCAATGCGGAAGCTACGCAATTGCGGATGCGTATGCGAATATTCGCAACAACCCTGTACCATACCTATACATATATATAAGGTCTTGCCCTTCATACATATTTTAAGAGACGGTACATAATTTTATTTATTTATAAAAAAAAATACTCAGATCATTTTTTTTTTTCGTTTGTATGGCATCTTTACCCTATAGATGTGACTCTTGTCACAAGTCACAAGTAACGTTCAGTCTTCAGTATCCCTATCATGAGTTTTTTTGACGTATAGTTTAACGTAAGCATATTTTGAATTTAAAATACAGCAGTCCTGGTACATTTTAATAACATTTTATACAATTTGCACATTTTAAAAAATACAGAGAAATTATTTAAGTATTTAATTTAGATAAATATTGTGTAACAAACGTATATTTTCAATTCAAAATATGCTTACGTTAGCGATACTACACGTCAAAAAAATCATGATCGGGGTACAGATGAATGAATTAGGTGAACATGAATGCAGTGGTACCTACACGTATGAATGTAGTCAAAGAGTCCCTTCGTAGCCGTGCACTAGTATATATACTAGGTAGGTAGGTATTACCTAATTCCACTGGCAGTTTGGTTACTCGTCAACGTTATTTATACATAAATTGTAGCTCTAACTATAAAAAATTTCAGGATTTTAATTTAGTTCTACACAAAGTGCTACTATAATTTTGTTTTCAGGCCGACTTTTCTTTTTGGGTACAAAATATACTTATGTTACAAATTTCAGCTCGCTAATAATATATTTGTTCAAAAATTCGTAAATTTTGTTTTGATAGGTACCTACCTACACTTAAAAATTTCTAGATATTTTTCTAACATCAAATCTTTCTTATAATTCTACCGGTTGGCGTAGCTTGTCTACATCTTTCCAGTTCGTTTAGTACGCAGACTGTTTTCGATTTTGGTGAATTTTAATTTTATTAAAAAAAAAAATGTTTAACTCGCTCTCCAAATATCTTTAATTAACTCCCCAATCATCATACGATGAAAAATTAATATTTTACATTTTTTTATGTAATAATCATAATCGTAATCGACAATTATTTCGGGCAATAATCGTAATCGTAATCGCTAAGCGATAATCGTTTCATCACTACCAAGAAGTCAGCGTGCGTGTGAAACTGTTACAAACGTGGGGTTAGTCGTAGGCCGTCAGGTGAAATAGGTATACCTACCTACTTATGTGTTCTGTTATGCAAATACAGTTAACAGTAGGTATAACAATGAAATGTTATACCTATACATTAGGTATATGCTTAGACACGTGACATGACATGATACTTTTCATCTCTTATCTTTTGAAGTTAGTTTTGCTGCAATCACTAGTTCCACTACCTACCTTCTATTCGGTAGGTCGTTGTTAGTTCAAACTTTATAACAAAATAGAAATAGGTATCTACATAAGTAGGTACTTATATATTTTTTTATATTAACACTGAATCCGAAACTTCCGAAGTTTCTAAGACTATCACGAAAGTAAGTAAATTACAACCTCGTCAATTACAACCTTCTGTTAGAGCCCCGCAGCGCACGTCAGTCATGACGGCACAGCACACTATGCAACAATACAACCCGCTGCGGTACCGGTTGTGTCATGTGAGATATCGTTAGTCAACGGGGCGCAGTGGGTCTGCGGAGTAGGCAGCGGGCAGTACCGCAGTAGGCGCTTAGCAGCAGGCGTGTGCCGTGCGCGCCCGCGCTGGCGGCGGTTGTAAGTGACAGGATTATGTTATAGTAGACGGACTGTTCATATAATTATGTCAGTAAGTAGATACAAAACAGTGCCGGTGGCCGGAGCTGGCCCCGCGCCACCGCGTCGCACTAGGGATGACACACGACAACAATTAGGTACAAGAAAGATATGCTCCACCGTTGGTCCTACAGGGAGGTGCGACACAGATACGTGATCGCCTAGCCTCAGTCCTAACAAGAAATAAATCACGCTATACACTAAATACGGACGCGTGTAATACAAGACAAGGGCGCCGGCGCAGCGCGGGCGGCGCGGCCTCGCCGCTCCTCACTTGATCGAGCACGCGAACTGCGCGCGCAGCCGCCGCAGCGACGCCGCCGAGTCGCTCTGCGAACACAACGGGAGCGGTGAGCGAGCGGCCGGAGCGGGCGGCGCGGCGGCGGCGGCGCCTACCTGGTGCGCGTTGTCGTTGTGCGGGGCGGCGCGCGCGGGCAGCGCCGACTGCGGCGGCGCGTTGCCGTTGTCGTCGGGCTCGGAGCGCGACGCGCTGCCCGTGCTCGCCCCGGCGCCGGCCGACGCGCTGTCGGTGCGCCGGCTGAGCGACAGGCTGGGCGAGGAGCGCGCCGGCGCGTCCGACGAGTCCAGCTCCAGCGACGACTGCGACGCGCACGAGCCGCGCGACCGCGACGACGAGCGCGACGCGCGACCAGACGCCGAGCCCTGCGACTCGTCCGCGCTCTGCTCCATCATCTCCTGCAACACGCACGCGAATACAACTTTCATTATGGGACCAACCCTGAAATCGCGAAAAAAAATCTGCTGTTCCATACATTTTGTTGAGTTATGTAAACATAAATGGATGAAACAGCTGATTTTTTTTTCGCGATTTCAGGGTTGGTCCCATAGTAAAAGTTGTTCATAATGATGAGTACAATGACCCCTTAGAATATTTCCACTGTCTAACCTGCCACCCTGTATATACCTACCTACTTATTACCTATTTGAGTAACTGCATGCGGTTTGATTACATACCTAGTTAGAGAGCCAGAATCACTACACTACTCACAAGGGCGGATCCAGCTGACTCGGTCAATACGTGTATTTTACTACAAAGTATTTTTTTTAGATTAGAATTATTATCAGTACTTATTATCGAAGTAGTATTTAGCGAAGCAGCGGAAGGCCCACTTTCGTGTAGACAGGCGAATAGGAGAATATCACGGTGAGATTGTTCCTCGAACGTTCACAAACAAATTGGCAGTTCTCGCGGTGATGTCGCGCGGCGTGTCCGTACAGAATAGTAATACACGTACCTCCGTGTGCGGCGGCGTGTGCTTGTCGCCGTGCGCGCTCGCCTCCTCGCTGGAGCTGCCGCGCGCCCACGCGCCCTCTGCAACACAGAGCGGACGGTCAGCAGCCGCGCACCCCGCCCCGCCCCGCCCCGCCCCGCCCCGCACTCACCCGCTCGCTTGTGCGCCACCTTGTGCTGCAGCAGCGGGTAGAAACCCCGCGCGGTGGCGTTGTGCGGCTCGTACTGCAGGATTAGCCGACAGTACTTGAGAGCCTCTGCGTATTGACGACGCATTATGGCCGACAGGAACTGAAATCACACGGAACAGGCATCAGGCTTGGAAGCTCGGACCCCTCGGGCACTAAACCGTCCGCGTGCGGCTCTCACCTCCGCGAGGAACTCGCTGGGCGCGGACAAAGTCTCGTTGCCCTCGGAGCAGTCCTCCGGGCTGGTCGAGTGTCGATTCCCTGCGTCCATGACGGCGGCGGCGGCGGGCGGGGCGGTGCGCGCCGGCTGCCGGCCCGCCGCGGGCGTCGACGCGCTCGAGTCCGTGTCCAGCGAGCGCAGGCGGAAGTGCTCGCTGGCGGGCCGGTAGCGCGGCGCCGGCTCGGCGGGCGCCGCCGGCAGCGTCACCACCAGGCGCCGCGCGGGTTGCTCGCGCGACCCGGGCGCGCGTGCGGGTGGTGGCGGCGGCGGAAGGCCAGCCGCCCGCACTGGCGAGCGCGCCGACCTCGCTGGCCGCACCAGCGAGCGCTGCAGTGCACGTGATCCGCGCCGCTGCTCGCTAAAGCGCAGCGCGGCGCGCGACGCGGTGTCGAGCCGCGTGGGCGGCGCGGGCGGCGGCCAGGCGGCGCGCGGCCTCGCGGGCGGCGGCGGCGGGCGCGCGGGTGCCGGCCGGTACAGTCGCGCGTTTGGCAGCGCCCGCCGGACCACTCGTTGGCGGCGCCGTCCGCGACCGTCGCTGCCGCGGGCCTCTGCGCGTTTCGGTCGCGGCTTCGGCTTGGGCCGGGCGCCCGGGTACCTGCAGCGAGCCGAGCGTGAGTCAAGGCTCGCACGCTGCAGCCTGCGCCGCGTCTCTTCACAGCGATCTGACTGGGCTGCCTGTACTCACAGGCGTGGGTTAGGCGTGTAGGGGGCGCGGGAGCGCGCCGGGCGGCCGGTGCGCAGTCGCTCGGGCGCCGCTCGGCGCAGGCGCCGCGGTGCGCCCAGGTCAATCACGTCTCCGGCCTCCGACTCCGCCTCGCGTTTCGATCTATACCAAAACACGCTACAGTTTGATGCTTTACAAGCTTGCCAAACACTTATTAAGTTATTACACTACCCGGGCCACTCGAGTGCGTGACGCTTTAGCTCCAATAAGCGGAATAATTAAAAGCTATTAATAACGCAAATCTATTTATATACCTATTATTACCTGTATCTTCTTATCTATCTATATAATTATATCTACAATGTCAAAAAATCTGATATAGTTACCTACATTGAAAATATTTTCACGAAAACGGTAAACCGGCTAGGAATAGGCTAACCTACTAGAAATATCAATAACACGAATCAATAATTTTAAAGGTTCTGTTACTTCTGTAGTAAAACTAGGAATCCTTATAGTTTCTTCACATCTCATTGTCTAGCGTTTATTTCGCTCTGAATATGGATCTAAGTCAGTGTCCCAGGGAAAGTTTAATTTGTTCTTGAATTAGAAAAAAGTCGAAAAATCTTACTAAGTATAGGTACATAAGGAAACCAACATCAATTGCCCAAGTGAAAGAAAGAAATGGCTGCCATTCCACGCCTCAAAATGCGAGAGAGTTGTTACTTTGCGCTCCAGGTTCGACGAGTGTTTGCATTAAATATTGTAACGTTGTATACTTATTAATATTAAATACCTACCAATAAAACAACAAACATACAAAAAACATCTCCGTACTAATCAGCTGTAGGAACAAAGAAATATTTTTTCTATGTATGTAGGTGATGCTATAATAATTCGGCCGCAAATATAAACCTACCCGCGCGCGAGTAACAAATTGCGCCGGAACAGACCGGTCGAGGTGCATAAGCTCCGCCTCCATACTTAGTGTTATTGTGTCAGCCAATGACGACGGCTAGTCTTTCGATTTTTCTGGAACGAATCGCCGTTCTTTCGCGAAGATCACCTAATATGGTAATCTTCAAAATAGGTGAACGTCCCAGGAGGTTATAAAAACCTCTGGGAGTTGCCAGGTGCATTCCAACCTGTACTCTGCGCCTGCGACTACGTACTTTGACCTACCTAGTCACCAAGTCTAAACACTAAGTAAATTACCGTGTTGTGAAAGTAATTGTTTAACTATAAAAACAAAGTAAATTCTATTGTGTGAACCCGAAAATCGGGTTCCAGTTCCACTTCTACGCCTCTGTATAGTACGACGCGTACTCATCCTGCGCTGCTGCCGGGTGTGGCTGGACACCTGAGCTGCTGTCGCATCTACCTACCTCGCGAAGCTGCCGCGAGCTGCGCGCGCTGCGTCGACTACGCTCCACGTCGGCCGGCCGCCTACCTCCTGTGGACTACCAGGAGAGTACCGTCTACACAAGAAAGAAACTAAACGTCCAAATTCTTCGAACCCCGCCCGGCTTCACCGGCGGCTTACTTACTAGGGTTGCTAAACAATACACGTTTATTAATTCGTAAAATTTTTTTATTCCATCACCCTAGTAGGACCACCTCGTTACAATATGTTTGTTACGTTGAATAAATGATCAACAAAATATATTATCATTTGTAGTTTTACTTATTGTATTCATGTTTCGAAAGTGCAAACATTTTGGCCCACCCGTTATAATGTCGTATAGTCGCGAGTCGGGGTGAACGTTCGCGATGGGATCGATTCCAGCTGTGACGGCGGCGCGCACTGTGAGAGCACGCGGAGCTACTTGTCGCCGCGTTGGTGCTACTCACCGGTGGCGTGGCTGCATGTGCGTGTGTGTGCACATGCACAGCTACACGTGAGGCGCCCACTGTGGTACGGTATGAGTGCTGTAGCCATACAAAGTCATGTCGTTCAACTAATTACTTACTACTACAGTATACGTTCTACATCATTTAATATTTAAAGCTGCAGCTACATAATCTACGTATTGCTCAATCATCTTGTCCTCAGCGGGCACAGCTTCACATTGTTTAGACACCGAATCCCAAAATGCCCGACTGAAAAGTCGCGAGTTTGGTGCGCTCGACGCAGGCTCACAACCCCACCCAGCCGCGATTAGACAGAATTGTGGAAGGATAAGCTTGTACCACCGCCCAATCTAATAGCACCACCAGAACACCTGGTAACGATCTTCCGTGGCCCGTTTGAAAATCTTTTAACTGACTCCGGACCCATAAGTTTGTCGCAGCAGCCAAAATCTTTGCAAAAGGCGAGACTTAGGCCCGTATTACAGTACGATGCTCAAGCACCGATCTCTGCTTGAGCATACATTTAAAGCCATTTGATTGGTTGAAATCTATGCTCAAGCAGAGATCGGTGCTCGAGCATCATTTTGTAATACGGGCCTTAGCCTATTAGATACTCGGGGGGAAACCCCGCTTCCGCGGCAAATTGCGGCGGAGCGGACGGACCTCCGGCGCGATCTCATGGTGGCATGGAAGGAACGACTTTCGCAACCCAGCGCAGGGCACGCCGCAATAGCGGCGGTAAGACCCCTCTTTGAGGAGTGGCTAGGGAGACGTCACGGCGTCCTCACCTACCGCCTGACGCAGGTCCTCACCGGACACGGAAGTTTCGGGAGGTACCTGCACATCATCGGGCGGGAGGAAACGCCCGGGTGTCATCACTGCGTTGATCGCCCTGAGGACACGGTGGAGCACACGGTGGGGGTCTGCCCTGCATGGGCGGAGCACCGCCGTGTCCTCGTAGAGGCGATCGGCAGCGGCGGCGACCTCTCGCGCCCGGCCCTGGTTCAAGCCATGGTCCGGGGCGAGGGGGAGTGGGAGGCAGTCGCCTCCTTCTGCGAAGCAGTCATGCTAGTGAAGGAGGCGGCGGGACGGGAGAGGGAGAGATTCTCCCGTCCAAGCCGCCGCGGTAGACGCTCCGGGCGTCGGGAGCCGCGTGACGACTCCCGGCCACCGTAGGCGCGGGCCTGCGGGCGGTGAGTAATGGGTAGCTCACCGTCCGATCAGGACCAGGCCCGTGCCGAACGGCGCGTACGTGTTCCACGCGCGCCTCAAAGAGATGTCAGCATCAGAGAGGGGGCCCATTAGGGCCCAAGCCTGCCGGGAAAGCGGGATCGTCCGGAAGGGATACCGCTGACCCGGACAAAAGGGCTAAGGAAGGAACATGGGTGGGTTTTAGTCAGTAAGAGTCTGACACTCCCTTCCGCTCCGCCCAGAGCGGGAGGGGTCATTTGATGATTTCCCATCCCCAAAAAAAAAAAAAAAAAAAAGCCTATTAGATACGGAATTCGAGTGCGGGGCCCGCGTCCCATTATTGTGATCATGATTTTCGAAGGTAGTTTTAACTTTTTTTAAGTTCTTTTATTTTTCTATTTTGAGTGACATAAACACACGTGACTAAAGCAAAAGCGTGAATTAACTACCACTATATTACAATTATACCACTTTTCACTGAAAATGAACACATCGTCAACATAGGCAAATTGAACTAAACATCGTTTATTGAAGCTGGTTAATTAATTACTAATGCCCGGAAAAAGAAAAACCACAGTTTCCCTGAAAAGGAAAACCCGGTGAAAATCCTAGTGTGGCCCAGTAATGTAGCGACAATCACATCGAGCACTTATTTGTGCGTCTGAACATAATAAATATTAAGGGTGCTATTTAAACAGGCTTCTTTTTAATATCATTATTCGCCCCTAAAAATGTATGTTGCCTCAGCCACAATTAACGAGCATCTAAATAATACTATCTTAGCCACTAAGTAGTTATCTTCTATGTAAACCACTCTAAATACAACTCAGCATAATGATTATTTTTTAGCATCTAAATTTGTAGCATGCATTCTAACAGTAAACTTCTAAAATACTATTAAATGACATCAAAAAATATATTTATTTAGCTTCAAAATTTTTAACTCAGTACGTTTAAAATATAACTCATCCCATATTATTTGATCGTCAAAATTTTGCTAAAAATGTCATCAAATAGTCGGTATATTGGCCACTAATATTATCAGAAGCTATTGATGAGAGACAAAATAAAAGACTTTATTTTTTGACTTACAAGGGGCAGGGAGGTGGTCGTCCTATTTCTGTCTGCAAGGTTAAAAGTAACCTAACACGAAGGGGTTGACGGGGGCTTCGTTCGCTCGCTTTGCTCGCTCACTGAAGCCCCCGTCAACCCCTTCGAACCTAAATTGTCCGTGTCGGGGTGTCCAAATTCCCGAGCTCGCTTCGCTCGCTCTTGGACCCTAGTTAGGTATGTTACTCAAATGAAACATGAAATGTTTTTTTAATTATGCCAAATTGCCAACCCCATTTCCCGCTTTTTCTAATGTCAGCGCCGGCTGCCAATTTAGCAACCGGCGGTGGCTGCAAATTCAGGTCACGGCGGCGGTCGCGGAGTCACTTCCTAAACAATTACACGTGATCAACTGAACTCGTCGTCACATGAGTCGAATGGCGCTCTCTGATTGGTGCAAATGGCCGGTCGTTGTCGTCTCGCGTACTCGCGCCAAATCATGCAGTGGCTATTATCACGATAAAAGAATATGATGTATTATTTTACATGCTAAGTTATAATAAATGATGCTTTCTGTAGATGCTTGAATTATATTTTTTTGAGGACATTGCGTGGAAGCTCTAAAACGTAAAATGGTGACGAGGTGTAAAATCCGTGGCCGAGTTAGTAAATTAGGTGGCAATGCATAAATAAGAAGGACAAGTCACAATAATTGATGATCTTTACTTGACGCTTTCTATAGAATATTTAGTGGGCGTTGTAAAAAAGACGAATTAGTTTATTAGAGGCTATGTCATTTTTCCGTTGCTTAGTTATAAAATTAGAAGTTTAATCACGTGTCTAATAAATAATTTTGTGGCTAGACTTATAATTTCCCAAATATTAACAGCTACGTAATATTAAATCTTTACAGTTAGGAGTGTACTAAGCGTGTTACGATGCCAGTAGATTAAAGATAATGTACAACTTAAATAGTGGTGTTGCTAGTAGCTGTGTAGCAGTGGCGAAAGGTCAGTTTTTATAAGAGGTAAGCCGGAGCTACAAATGCTTACCTGGCCACGAAAAGCTAACTAATAAAAGTAGGCTAAGTAGCTAGTAATACTGTCTGTGTTATTTTCCAATGGGAAGCCAGTGGGGATCGTATTGTAGGGAACCTTCGCCACTGCTGTGTTGTACCGTAAGTCCCGCGCGTACGGTGCGGTGCCCGGGCGCACCACTGTGAGCTCGCGTGAGTGCGGCGCCGCGCGGCCTCTGCAACCAACGAGCGCGTGAGCGACGCGCCCCGAACCGCGCGCAGCGTGCGGCCGCTCTGCGGTCGCGCACCACACACACAAGAAACGCGCACCACACGCACCGTGGACAACACGGGCCTAATCTGTAACTTTGACAAAGTTTGACAAGCTGCACGGTGATACCAACGTAATCATCACGCTACACGGCTAGACTAATCACTATTTAAAGGTGGCTTTTTTTTACTAATGACCTCGGCTAGCTATGTCCCTTATACAGGGTAAAATTAAAACCAGTGCGGATATTTTAGGAGGTGGAAGTACTCATGAATATTATCAACTTTTACTATGGGACCGACACTGAAATATGAAAAAAAAAATCAGCTGTTCCCCACAAAAATGCACTACAACACGATAAAAATGTATGGAACAGCAGATTTTTTTTTTTCATATTTCAGTGTCGGTCCCATAATAAAAGTTGATCATATTCATGAGTACTTTCACCTCCTAAAATATCCGCAATGGTTTTAATTTTACCCTGTATAGTCGGTGAATAATTTTTAAACGTACCTATTATAAATACTAAACTTAAACTTAAATACCTTTCGTAGCCAAGACATGTTGCCTTCATAGAAATACATAGAAAGAAACCAGTAGAGTCGCGGGGACACTTCGCCTGCTGCTGCTGTCTGCAGTCGGGTACGAACTACGAACTCGTAACTTTAATATACACTACGCTACGCCCAGCTACGTAGCTGGCGTAGTAGCTGTGCTACGCGGTAGCTGTGCTATGCGGTAGCTGTACTACGCGGTAGGTGTGCTACGCGGTAGCTGTGCTACGCGGTAGCAGTGCTACGCGTGGCTGTGCTACGCGGTAGCTGTGCTACGCGGTAGCTGTGCTACGCGGTAGGTGTGCTACGCGGTTGCTGTGCTACGCGTGGCTGTGCTACGCGGTAGCTGTGCTACGCGGTACCTGTGCTACGCGGTAGCTGTGCTACGCGGTAGCTGTGCTACGCGGTAACTGTGCTACGCGGTAACTGTGCTACGCGGTAGCTGTGCTACGCGGTAGCTGTGCTACGCTGTAGCTGTGCTACGAGCTGGTGAGCATTACTTTTTTTTTGTATTCGTTGTTTTTATTGAAGCACGTGACTAGGCCGTTTCGCTTGATAAGTCTTTCTATTACCGTTTCGGGACGCAGGGTATACCTAATACATTTTTAGTTAGAAGTAGTTCGTTCAAACAAATTCTGGATTGGCCATTGGGTAGGGCGGTTGGCTGGTAGCGGTCAACAGGTGCCTGGTGTGAGCTGTTGCGTGTGGTGATTGGTGAGAGGCACGGAAAGATGAATAGGTAGTGATAACGATCGGATGAGCGTCGTGTGCTAGTATTGTGGTTTTCCGACTGTTACGCGGACGGAGTCGCGTGCACGAGCTGTTTAATTTTAATCAAGTGCCGCGACGTAACTATACATAATATACTTATATACAAAGGCGAAACGCCACGCACTCACACACTGACTAAATAATCACGAAACACGAACTATTTAACTCCTCCAGTCTCGAGCAGCTAGATTGTTTACAGTGGTGGAGGCATCGAGCTAAGAGAGGATTCTAGAAGCATCGACTCCTAAGAGGGTAAATAGAGGTTGGAAGGTCATTGTTTTTATTAGCTGAGCTGCCACGGCGTCACTCTACCTGCACGAACACGAGGCAGGGGTGGGCGGCTAGTAAGTAGGTAAGTAAATAAACATTTCGGAACAGCTACAAGCAATGCTTATAACTTTCAATTTATTTCATTAAAACATAGGTACTTAATTATTTAGACACGTTCTGAATGTCTTCGAATGAAATCGAAAAGTTTGCGCCGCGACCAATGAACGTTATCGTGAATCATTAATACAGTAATTAAAGTGTACAAGTGTCCACGGTAGAGCGGTCGTGGTTACACTTGCACAAGGTATCGACCAGCCGCGTCACCGCGTGCACTCGCGAGTAGTGCACTGCGCGCCGCGCGGCTGCAGCTACCGCTCTGATGACTAGCTACTACGCCGTAGTACGTACGTACTACGGCGTAGCAACGACGTAGCCGCGGCGTAGCTATACCTACGACTTAACACTTTTTGTGAATAATAATTCCATGGACTTTACCAGTGTTCAGTTACATACAGGATACAGGTTGAATTAGGCAATCATAATCATACTTAACTTTAAAATCTAATAATTGACTGCGGACGATTTAACTAGCTATGTTACATTTATCGCGATGAGCCTACGACTTCAAATTATAACAATAGCTCAACTTTACAGAACAAGGATAATCTATGTTCTTTAAAGTTGAGCTATTGTGTTGACTAGAACTGGATCTACTTTAAGATATCATAACTTACCGAAATAGTATTTTGCACAGCAGTTAAGCGTAAGACAATCATGTAGGCACCTATGTACCGACGTAGTTATCACATAATAACGCTCGCGTATCGGAACTCGAAGTGATCACTCAACAAACGATAGGTACGCAAATGTGTCGCGTGCAATTGAGACCAAAACAAAAGCACACTTGAGCCGTATCGATTGTAGGAGCAACAGATAGTGTCGGTCGGCGGCGCGCGCGGACTTACTTGCGACGGCGGCGGCGGCGGCGGCGGCGGCGCGGGGCTCCGGCGGCGGCGGCTGGCGGCGGCGACGTGCCTGCGCGCCCACTGCGGGCGGACTCGCTCGCTCGCGCCACCCGCCGCCGACACGGAGCCACGGACCGCGCATGCTCAACCCTCCCTGATCCCATTGGCCCATACACTCCCACGTTCATATCATAACATAACATACCACAGAACAATCAGAAATAACAACTATATTTAATTACAGAAACTGTACCTAGCTAAGTATAATAAGTACGTAAGTCCCCAAGCTTTCTATACTTAATTACACACTCGACAGCACCGGAACACTGGTTGTATCACCCGACACAACCAACCTAGTGCTGCTGACATACCTAATACAATCTCATTATACCTTCCTAAATACAATTGCCACTACAGTATGGTCGTGGATTGACAATATTTAAGTTTCATTATTTCAGACATAATTAATTAATGTTTTACAACAGTAAAGTGATATGACACTCACGGTTTCGATGCGGACATAGTTTTGATAACCATGTTTTTCTATATTTACAATCAATTTAGAATGCAATTTAGCATAATATTTTTGTTAATTTTCTATTCAAAAGTCACATTGACGTCGAGACATAAAATTAAATTGAGAGAAACTCATTCAAACTCATTCATGATCATAGATTATAGGTATTATTATTTCGTTAATTCCTTCACATGTCAAACAATTGAACATTTCGCGCTTTAGAATACGAGCGAGCGCTTCGATTTTGTATAATACTAGCACTTTTCCCGCGACTTCGTCCACGTGGACGAAGTTCCACAGGAACTATACATTTCTTCAGGATAAAAAGTAGCCTATTTTTTTACTTAATGATAATGTAGCTTTCTATTGGTAAAAAAACCGGACAAGAGCGTGTCGGGCCCGCACAGTTTAGAGTGCCGTAGCAAGAAGTATATTAGTCTTCCTGCGATAAGCTTGATTTTTTTTAGATTTGTAGATTACGCAGTTGGAAAATTATAAGGACGGGGACACATTGTTAACGACTTTCGGAACTCCTAAGTAATTCACTCAGTATGCACTTAAATAAAAAACCGGCCAAGTGCGAGTCGTACTCGCGCACCGAGGGTTCCGTATCATTTTTGGACGTATAAAGTGAAAAAATCCGGACCGCATAACTAAGTTTGTTTGTGAAGGAATTTTGATGGTTTTGAAAAAACTGTACTAGTTAGGAACATTGTTTTATTGTTGGTGCCATATTTGGGTCAATTATAACTGTTCCAAATTTCAAGTCGATAGCATAAGTAGTTGCTGAAATAAGCAGGTGTGACAGACAGACAGACAGACAGACAGACAGACGAAGTCGCACCATAAGGGTTCCTTTTTTACCATTTTGGTACTTTTTTAGGGTAAAAAAGTCATTTAAAAACCTTTAATGTTATTTTCAAAGACCTATCCAACGATACCCCACATGAGGGGTGCGTTAAAAATTTTGTTTTCATTCCTCATTTTCATGTAAGCATGCCCCCCCCCCCCCCCATATTATTTTATTATTCATAATTATTTTCCTACAGGCCTCTATGGCGGCTCATAAAAGACATCTACCTACGATACCTACGATTTCATACAAATTGGTTATGAACTGTAGATTTGACGAGGATGTGACAGACGGACAGACGGACATGACAAAACTATAAGGGTTCCTAGTTTTACTACGGAACCCTAAAAATGGTTAAAATCGGTCCAGTAGTTTCGGAGCCCATTCATTACAAACAAACAAACATGAAATGTGTTTATCCTACTTGTTCAGAGCCTCTGCAGAGGTAATGATAAGGTATAAGACCTTTATACAGCTTTATAGGTTGATTATAGCTTTATTGAATTGAATCGACCTGTATAAAGGTCTTATTCATGTAGAAGTCCCTTCGGCGCTATGTTGGCTGCCCTGTCTGTCACACCTATTGAGGTTTTATGTTTTTTTGTAGATTTATGTGTTAAATGTAATTTATGTAATGCATAGGACACTAAAAAGTGGTGAACGAGAATTATTGATAGTGAAAAAATACTTTCAACACCGTTAAAAACGTTGTAACATATTGAGATTCAGGGCAGCCAACATAGCGTCGAAGGGACTTGTTATGTGAGACGCTCTCTAACTTCAGCAGTTTCGGCTGTGCGTTGATTTATATAATTTCGTACACAAAGTAACTGACAGACAGAATTGTGTTGCTGCGGAGTTTGTTGCGCCGTTTCTTTTGCGCAGCTACAACACTAGGAAGCGGTGAAGGGCGGGCGTTTTTGGGGGCTGTCTTATGTACATTGACGTTCAAAAAGTGCTAATTCGTTAGCCCACTTTGAATAAATGATTTTTTAATTTGAATTTGATAAATCAGTTAGGATTTATCTCTTTTACCACGTTTATTAACTCGCTTTCTTGTCTGTCTGTTCGACACAAATTTGAGATTAGTTATTTATACAGAGTATTTATACTTGAGTATTTTTTGTAGGTACGGTATTTAATAAATACAAAAATACTCAAGTATCAAAACGTATAACTTGAGGTGTATGTATGAACTAGCTTCAGCCCGCGGCTTCGCCCGCGTTTTTGGGATAAAAAGTAGCCTATGTGTTATTCTGATGTATAAGCTACATTACTGTAAAGTTTCTTCAAAATCCGTTCAGTAGTTTTTGCGTGAAAGAGTAACAAACATCTATACATCCATACATACATACATCCATCCGCACAAACTTTCACATTTATAATATTAGTAGGATAGGAAGTAGGAAGTACTAAGTAGGATAAGAATAGGTAGTGTCAAGACGCCATTTTGTTCCGCAATACTCGTGAACTTCACTAGCAAAGTGTAAGATGTACAAAAAAAACCGGCCAAGTGCGAGTCGTACTCGCGTACCAAGGGTTCCGTATCATTTTTGGACGTATAAAGTGAAAAAATCCGGACCGCATAACTAAGTAAGGCTGAGCTTCAAGCACTGGTTTCGCGTTTCCCTACGATTTCTTCCGATTCTGGCGACACTCTTCAGTCTGAAGAACAGACTTCTCCTTCGGGTGCGCGTACGACTGAAGAAACAGCTAAGAAAGCCCAAAGGAAAGCGCGCGGACGAAAGTTGTTGTGATTTCCGAAGCGATAATTTTCCCAGTTCTTCTAAAATTGGCCGGGTTGTGCGATCGCTTTTATTTAATACTGTGTCGGTACATGTTTTTTCTATTATTTTCTGCCTGACTGACATATTTTATATTTAACACTAATATTTTTTTCTTTTAATGTCGGTACATAAATTACTTAATAACCTCAATTCTTTGTTGACACTGAACTCTGAACTGTCATAATGATGTCTGTGTCATTTGTTTTGACGTTTGATTTGGCAGTTGCGTTCCGTTTCAAGACCTATGCTTGTTTTCGTGCATAACAGAACATTTTTTATCACTATGCACTATGTATGTAAATCTTAAAATAATTTAAATGTGTTATGTATAAGTTAATATTGTTTGATAAATTGGATCGTTTTTAAGATAAATTCAATTTAATATGTATTTAGGATATTGTTAAATTTCTTCCAATACACCAGTGAGAAAGGGTGGTTGTATTTTAATAGCATACAACCGTACTATTAACTATTAGATAAGTACATAATATTTTATTTATTATATTGTATTTATTTTATTTTAATATTTATATATATTTACATATTTATGGATGATCCAGCTGATTTAAATGACAGTTTTTTCTCTTGTTCTTCGTCGACAAGTAGTTTTGCTAGTGCGGACAGTGACTCCACTCCGCTTCACACTTTGCATGATAATATCACCACACTTTTTTCTAACTACCCCAATAATCTGCATATTGCCCACATAAATGCCCAGAGTGTTCCTGGTCACTACACGGATCTTTTAGCATCGTTTAGCAGTGTTCACCTTGACGCGCTACTGATATCTGAGACCTTTCTTAAACCTTCTCTCCTTTCTACTCACTATGCACTTCCTGGCTTCGTTCTGATCAGAAATGACAGGACTGGCAAGGGTGGTGGTGGTGTTGCCATTTATCTACGCGCTGACATACCATTCAAAATTATCAGTACATCTCCTTCTCAGTATTCAGAATCGGCTGAATTTTTATTTCTAGAAATCACTTTGAACCATTCTAAAGTTTTACTTTCAGTGTTTTACTCCCCCAATCTTCACATTAACTATTTTGACTCCTTAGAATGCACACTTAATAATCTTTGCCCTATGTACGAGCATGTAATTTTAATGGGTGATTTTAATACCTGCTTAATCAAAAACGATTCTCGCTCGCTTAAACTCGTTTCTCTCTTGTCTTCTCTTAATCTTCAAATCCTACCTCTTTCTGCAACCCATAATTCTCCAAACTGCACGCCTTCTTTACTTGATCTTATAATCGTTTCTTCACCTCACAATGTTGCTGAGTTTGGACAACTCACTGCTACTTTTTCATATCACGATCTCATCTATCTTTCTTATCGTATCCGTCCTCCTAAACGCAAACCTCACTTTTGCTTTCTTCGTAGTTATAAGGGCATGGACCTGGAGGCGTTGAAGCGTGATACTGGCAATATCGATTGGACTCAGGTCATCGAGAGCGCCAGTATCGATGAAAAGGTGAACTATTTTAATAGTAAACTTTTAGGTTTATATGATCAGCATGCTCCGCGTAGACGCATTAAAATTAAACACAATCCTGCACCGTGGATGTCTTCAGACATTTTGAATTTAATAGCTCAGAAGGATAAGGCAAAGAGTAGATACAGGCGTAGACCTTCTGATCATAACCTCGCTAGTTACAAAGCTGTGCGTAATCGCTGCAATTGTCTGTGTCAAGATGCCAAGAGACGCTATTTCCATGATTCTATCGTCAATCGTAACTCCTCCGATGTCTGGAAATTCCTAAAGTCAGTCGGTATCGGCAAATCCCCAACTAGTGCCTGTAAAGATGTTGACCTGTGCGCTCTCAACAGGCATTTCTCTCTTCCACCTGTCTCTCTTGACCCTAGCGTTAAAACTTCCACTTTGACTGAGCTCTCTAACTTACCGTTACCGAATTGCCCTCTTTTTAATTTGAATCCTGTCTCTGAAGATGACGTCAAAAAATCCATTCTTTCTATTTCTTCATCAGCTGCTGGCCATGACAATTTGTGTTCGAGAATGATAATCCCTATCCTTCCACTACTTCTTCCCATTCTTACTCATATTGTGAATTATTCTTTATTCTCTGGTACTTTCCCCTTAGCCTGGAAACAGGCGCACATTATTCCTCTTCCAAAAATAAGTAATCCATCTTCTTTATCCCACTACAGACCCATTTCCATCCTACCATTTCTTTCCAAAGTCCTCGAACACATTGTTCATGGTCAAATTTCCAGGTTTTTATCATCCAACAGTCTAATTTGTCCCTTCCAGTCTGGCTTTCGTGCTGGTCACAGTACTGTGACTGCATTGTTAAAGGTGACTGATGACATACGCTGGGCTATGGAGAATAGGTCCCTAACTGTGTTAGTACTGCTTGACTTTAGTTGTGCTTTTAACTCAGTGGATTTTGATATCCTACTAGGGATCCTCCAATCTATCAATTTCTCTCCCTCTTGTGTAGCCTGGTTTGATTCTTATCTTCGGGGTCGCTCTCAGTGTGTCCGCCTTGAAGAAACCTATTCTGATTGGTATGATCTCACTGCTGGTGTGCCTCAGGGTGGCGTTCTCTCTCCTCTTCTTTTCTCTATCTTCATTAACACTGTTACTAAAGTAATTTCTTC
Organism: Thalpophila matura; assembly: GCA_948465475.1. NCBI lineage: Eukaryota > Metazoa > Arthropoda > Insecta > Lepidoptera > Noctuidae > Thalpophila > Thalpophila matura. The sequence goes on along the minus strand of OX419186.1, from coordinate 18,449,944 downwards.
TAATTTCCATCTTTATGCAGACGATTTGCAGCTTTATCGACATTTCTCCCTGGCTGATGCGGACTCTGCTATTAGTGCCATGAATTGTGACTTGGACAACATCAGTAAGTGGGCAAGGTCTTATGGCCTGCAGATAAACCCGACCAAGTCACAAGCCATGATCATAGGTAGCAGATATGTTCGTAATGCTCTTGACCTTTCATGTCTGATGCCTCTAACACTAAACGGCTCATCCATCGCCTATACCGACACGGCTAAGGATCTGGGTATATTAATTGATGGTAATCTTTCGTGGCGTGCCCAAGTGAATGAGGTTAGTAGAAAAGTGCACTTTTCTTTTCATACGCTAAAATGCCTTCAGAGTTTCTTGCCCTTTAAAACTAAAATCTCTCTTGCTCAATCTCTCATTCAGCCGATTATTGATTACGCTGATGCATGCTATTTGGATGCCACGGAGGAGCTTCTAAATAAGCTTGAGCGTCTACAAAACTTAGGCATTCGTTTTGTTTATGGTCTGAGAAAGTACGACCACGTTTCTCACTTGCGCAAAGAGCTTAAGTGGCTTCCAATTCGGCTTCGCAGGAACACTCGGATATTATGTCTCCTTTTCAATATCCTTCATAACCCTACCTATCCTGACTACCTGCGTGACCGTTTTGCTTATTCTCGTCCTTCCAATACTCCATGCAGATCTCATCTTAAAACTCTTCTTAAATTTCCTTCTCATAAAACTGATTTCTATTCTTATTCCTTTTCTGTCCATGCAGTACGATTATGGAACTTACTTCCGCCTGACATACGAGACTCTAGAACTATATCTTTATTTAAAAAACGTGTCAAAGAACATTACCTCTCCTCTTAACTGTGATTATCTATACATTTATAATATTGATTTATATATACGTATGAAGTGTATGTATGTATGTATATAGGTATATGTATTATGTATGTATATATATATATATAGTTTAATATACTTAAGTAGTTATTGTAGTTGCATTTTAGTTTATTTTATTCTATTTACACACTGTGTCTACGTTTCTCATCCAAATCTCCTGTCGCAGGTCTGCTGGAAGAAATTTCATATGAAATAAGCTGTACCTTTGTGCTCAACTATCTGTCTACATTTTTAAATTTATAAGTGTTTGTGTGTACATAAATAAATAAATAAATAAATAAATAAATAAGTTTGTATGTGAAGGAATTTTGATGATTTTGAAAAAACTGTACTAGTTAGGAACATCGTTTTATTTTTGGTGCCATATTTGGGTCAATTCCTATCAACTCTAATTATTTCAGATTTTTCGCCCCGCAAACTTCGGAGATAAGGGGGGGGAATGGTATTTTTTTGGAAATTTTTCATCATATGTCGAAAACTGTGAGACATAAAATAAAATGAAAAAATATTTTGAAATGTGCAGATCAAGCCCTTGCATATGATATGTCACTTGACCTAGTAACCCCACTTTGAAATTTCGGACCCCCACTCCGGCCCCTTTTGCAATGAAAATAAAAATATTTTTGGACTTTTTTCATTTGCAATAAAGTTGAACAAGTATTCTTTATAACTGTTCCAAATTTCAAGTCGATAGCATAAGTAGTTGCTGAAATAAGCAGGTGTGACAGATAGACAGACAGACGAAGTCGCACCATAAGGGTTCCTTTTTTACCATTTTGGTACGGAACCCTAAAAAGAAAAGGTAAAATATACCTACTCAGTTTTATTTTTTGTTCACTTTTTTGGTATTTCTAATTAAGTTACGCCAAATTAATTACACATGAGTAGGATTTGAAAAAAAAGCGACATATAGTACCGACCAGTAGCATTTCGTGGAGTTAACTATGTATTGGTTCATTTTTTTACGAATACTGTTTCCATAATATATTATTAATTTATCCAAAATTACCTATTTACGGAATTCAAGAAATAACACTTTATTAAAATGAATATGAATAATAATGAAATCCATGAATAAAAAAATATATAACTTTCTTCTCACAATGATTTTTTGCTGACAGTAC